>APFE031584599.1:10710-102105 GCA_000404065.3 Pinus taeda
ACAAACTGCCTGGTATTTGCATGCTTTCCTTATTTGTGAGAAGCTTAGGTGCCCCAATCTCCGGTGCCATAGCCAGTGTTCATCATTCTTACTTAGATAGCATTGATGTTGTCCTTCTTTGAATATGTATAAATTATTTGGATTTCTTATGCTTTTGATCATTGTTTCTCCTGTATCAAGATCACGAACACCACATCCATTTGATCGAAATATTACCTTAGTTCCTTCATCACACATCTGACTGACACTCAATAGGTTATGCTTTAAGCCATCAACATACATAACATTTCCAGCTTTGACCTTTTCTTTCAACAAAACAAAACCTTTACCTTTTATGAGCGCAGGGGTGTCATTTCCAAATGAGACCTTCTTCTCCTTTTCTAAGGCACTATATGACTGAAGTTTTTCCTTATCACCCTTCATATGTTTTGAACATCCACTGTCGATGTACCATTGATTTTCCTGCCCTTCCGCATATAAGGCTATACCACATCTTTCTGGTTGCAGTTCTTTCATTCTCCATGTTTTGGCACTTGAGGCTTGTTCCTTCTGAGATGTTTGCTGAAACCTACTCCTGCATTCAGAATCTTCATGACCAAAGTTGTTACAAATAGAACATTCAATTTCATTTTCAAGGGCAAAAAAGTTATTGTAGGTCCTTTTCGTGATTCCAGTCATGCTTCTTCGTTTTTGAGCTTCTATAGTCATGATTGTCTTATAGGCAACACATTGAGCTTCTTTGTGAACAAAATTATGACAAGAGAAACATTGGCCATTGAAGAAACTCCTGTGATTATCATATCTATCAGCCAGATGATTGTAGTCTCTATTCATTCTTGAGGCAAATTGAGAAAGTTTTACCTGTGGTTGGTTGTAGCTTCTGTTCATCCTTAAAGTAGATTGCCCTCGATTTACCTGGTAGTCTTTGTTCATTCTTGAGGTAAATCGTCCCTGATTTACCTGGTGATCTTCATTGGGCCTTTGCTCACTCCTCCTTGCTGCATCAAGATAACTTTTGGAGGTGGATGGTTTTTGCGCTTGAGATGTTTCTTCATTATATCCCAAACCTGTCTTGATTAGGGGAGAGCGCTGCACATTGATAATCTCATCTAGAGTTTCAGATCCTTTAACAAATCTAAGATTAAGAGCTTTTGTTTTCTCAATCTCTTTTCTAAGTCCCACAATTTCACATTCTAACTTTTCATGATGTTTTTCCTTTTCAGCCAGTTGAAATTGCAGAGTATCAATAATCATATTTTTCTCTTCTAAACAAATTTTGAGTTTAGAAGTCTCTTCATAAAGACCTTCTTCATCTATAGCATCCATGAAATCATCTTCAAAAGCCATTAAAAGTCTATAATTATTACCTCGTTCATCTTCATCACTATTTGAAAGTCCATCACTGTCTTCATGAGTGTAATAGCTTCTCTTATTTACATTCTGTTTCTTGTTCCATCTAATATGCTCCTTACCTTTGTCAAGTTTATCCTTATGAGGACATTTTGCAGCATAGTAACCAACTCTTCCACAAGCAAAGCATTTGAAGGTAACTTACCTCTAAATCTTCTTGCACCCCGTTGAAGGTTCTTGACAAAATTTGATTCTTCCTCTTCTTCTGACATATGCCCTGACTCATAGTAATCTCCTTTTCCTGAAGCCTTGAACTTGTCTTCTCTTCTGTCTGATGGTCCTCCTTTCCTCATTTCGTACGCAGTTAGAATTCCTTGTAGTTGTGACATGGTAATTTTCTGTAGATTCTCCTTTTCTTCTATAGCAGAAACTTTTGATTCAAACTTAGGAGACAAAGATCTTAGAACCTTTTCAACCACAACAGCCTCTTTTATTTCTTCACCCAAGTTTTTCATACAATTAACAATCTCATCTATACATAGGAAATAGTTAGCTACACTTTCATCATTGTACATTCTCAGATTCTCATACTGAATTCTGAGGGTTTGAAGTTTTGCTTGTTTTACCTATTCATCTCCTTCATAGCTCAGAACAATCTTGTCCCATATTTCCTTAACAGATTTATACTGCATAACCTTGACGAATTCTGATTGAGATAGACATCCTAAAAGAGTATTGACTGCTTTTGCATTGGTTTCATATTTCTTCTTCTCAGCTGGATCTGTTGGAGTTGCTGATGGAAATGTGTACCCTCTATCTATGATATCCGAGACTTCTGTACCAAGAGATTGAAGATAGGTTGTGACTCTTACCTTCCAATAGACGAAGTTGGTCCCATAAAAAATTGGTGGCCTGATCGATGCTTCTCTCTCGTAGTTGCTCATGATGATAGATCTTCCTTCAAGCGATCAAGCTTCTTCAGAAGGACCCGCTCTGATACCAATTGTTAGAAATAATACTGAGAGGGGGGGTGAATCAGTATTATCAAACTCTTGTACTTTATACAAATAATTTTAGATCTGACAATTTAAACTTGCATATACCTTCCAAACTTATAATTTAATTTATCCTTCAGAATCTGTTTGTCATTAATTTGTATGTGAGAAACATAGAATAATGAGCAGGAACACAAAATAGACAGTCACACCAAGGAACACAAGATGTAAGGTGGAAACCCAATGTGGGTGAAAACCACCTGCTGCAATATGTCTCTGTCTTCTCTCAATTAGAAACTTCTTACAATGATTTTGTACTGGTGTAGTCTTTTACCAGTATGCAGGCTGCAACCTGCAGAGAGCTACAACCCTCTCTCTCATTTTCCAGCTTCTTCTGGAAGGGAGCTACAACCCCCTTAGCTTTTGTACTTGCCGAAATGCTAGTAGGAGTTGACCCACAGAAGGCTACAACCTTCTCTTTTCTTCCAGGGACCATGTTTCATAAATTTTCAAACTAGATCCAAAACATCAAATACATGTGCATCACCCAATCTCCTTTAAACAAATAACTTCTCAGAATGCAGTAACCAGAAAATAACACCAGTAACTAAACACCAATTTAAACCCAAATCTCTGCAGAAACAGATAAAAGACAGCTAAAATATATTTCAGGAAAGGTCCACAATTTCACCGAAGGAAACCTGCGAATATCCGCAGTTCTTCTATGCCTAGACTGCGCAGCTCTGCACCTGTATTGTCTACCCGACAACGCACCTCTGTGCCTAATCAGTATACTACACTGCATACCTCCGCACATGTGCCTTCTACTGCTTTGTGTACCTCCGCACCTGCGCCTTCTGCTGCTCTGCGTACCTTCTCACCTGCACCTTCTGCTGTGCTGCGTACCTCCACACCTGTGTTATGGATCGCCTGTGGTCCTTCGTATAGAGCCAAATTATCAGTCCTCTAGTGTGCCACAGACTGTCAGATCCACGGATATGATCACGCACCAAAGAGATCACGACCTATCAATAGAGCTGCCTTATAATTTACAATTTTCACCTTGATTTAGATCTAGCTTTTTAAACTGACCACCCAAAATTTCAGATCTTAAGATATTCAATTTTCACAAGTAACTTGCCAAAAGATCTCCTTTCCTTTTTATAGGCAAGCCCTTACTCAAACCATGGATCAAAACCATAGAAAACCAATACAAGGGATCCAAAATCTGGATTCAATATTTTAGATGCCAAAACCATGGACCAAAACCATAGGATCAAAAACGTCGGACTAAATATCATGGACCAAACATAAGACGTACGTTTTTCTCTGCATGAAAATTTGTGCATTTTAGGTCCGCACCTTTTGTGCATGAGACCTGCGAACATATCCGCACCTTTTTCAACGGTTCTCCTGCCCAACCTGCGGATGACCGCATCTTTTTAGCGGTGCACCTGCGGAACCATAAAATAACTTTCCTGCACTATAATTTATCATCGGAGATGAGTGGTTTTCCATCAAGTACAACATATGTATCATAATGCCAACACCCTGTTCTCTAATGTGAAAAAATTTGTAACTTCATGCCACAAATGTCAGATTTTCAATGGAAAAAGAAAACTATTACCATTACCTTTGAAACCTATATCTACTGAAACACCATTTCGATAGTGGGGTCTTGACTTCATTGATGAAATTCATCCTCCTTCCTCTGCCCAACATAGAGGGATGTTGACTACCACAGACTACTTTACAAAATGGATAGAAGGCATACCCTCAAGACAAGCTACTGATAATTTCATAATAGGTTTCCTTGAGTCCAACATTCTATCCAGATTTGGTTGCCCTACTAAGATCATCACAGACAATGCAGCAGCCTTTAAATCAAAGAAAATATTGATTTCTGTAACAAATATCATATAACCCTGGGTCACTCCACTGCCTACTATCCCTAAGGAAATGGACTAGTAGAGTCTTCCACCAAAAGCTTAGTGAATATCATCAGAAAATTGTTGGAAGATAATAAGGAAACCTAGAATAAGAAGCTAGTAAATGCCTTGTGGGCAGATAGGCTGATGACTAAGAAGTCCATTGGTACCACTCCTCACCAGCTAGTCTATGGAATGGAGGTTGTCTTCCCATCTTCTTTGGGAACACCAGTAATGAAACTACTTCAAGAAGCATAGGTTGAGCCAATTGTCATTCAAAGGAGGATCAACCAGACAATACATTTGCAGTAGACCAAGAAGGAATTCTATATCCGACCCCAAATTGTGTAGGAGAAAATCAAAAAGGCTTTTGACAGAAGAACCAAGGCAAAAGATTTCTACCTAGGAGATAAAGTTTTGAAATGGGATTCAAGAAGGGAAGAAAAAGCTAAACATGGGAAGTTTGACTTTTTGTGGAAAGGCCTTTACATTATTTATGCTTTCAGAGGTAACAATGCTTATTTTCTCAAAGAGTTGGATGGTGCAGAAGTATAAAGAGGACCAATTAATGGTCGAATGCTAAAGCACTACATAGATTGGTAGGCCCCTATACTACTAGTGTAACCCCTTATTATTATTAGCACAACCCCCTTATTATATTGATGTACCCATGTAGTGCCCATATTGTTACTATTGTGCCCCATAGAAGCCCAATATTGTTATTATTGTGCCCTTAGATTATTATTGTTATGTAGGCTCTGATTATATAATGAGCCCTTAGACTCCTATATATAGAAAGGAGGTCTTTTCATTTGTATCATCCAAGAATTGTTCATTTATGTAATGTAAAGGAGGTTGCCCCCTCGAAGAGGCTGAATTCTAAGGCGTTGATCTATCTTTTCTATCTTTTCTTGAGCTGGTTTCATAACATAGATCCCAGTCACTAATTCCACTAATTGCTTGTACATATTATATCCTTTACAAAAAGTTTAGTGTGGATTGGATGGTAAAATTTTGGATTTGAAGCCCGAAGAGAAGGCCCTAAGCTTCAAAAGTTTCACTATCATAAGTATAAATAAAGCAGCAAAGCTAAAGGGAAAATTGTAGAGAAAATCACAGTAATTCAGAAGGCCATTGATCTGCTAGTTCTTGACATTTCACCAAGAAATGCCATTCCCAGGTGGAGCCACTATTAGGTTCCTATACCAATAAGAGTCATAATATATGAATGGCTGAGATTAAACCTGTAATATGTACATACCTTTGCTTTCTCAAATATTTTCCATATTCAAAAAATCAAAGAATTAAAAAATGTAAAGAGGGTATGTCCTAAAAGAAAACTCAAAGGACAAAACAAGTGAAAAGGTCAAAAAAGATGGAAAAATGAACCCCAAAAAAGAAAAATACCATGAAAGTGTGCAAGTCCAAATACCATTACCATTTAATTTTTATGCATAATAATGATTGTGTGCAACTTGTTATTCACGCCATAATCCATGGTAATCAAACAATTTAATTTTGGTTATTCCATGATTTAAATTTCATGTTGATAGATAGAGAATAAAATATGACCAAATTGTTTAAGCTTGGTAGATAATTAGATTAGGTAGAGTGAATAAAAGGAGCTCAACTGTTTAATTTGAGACCTTGGATGCAATAAGGTTAGACTTAGTTATATTACCATTGTAAGAGTAAAGAAAAAGATTTTGATAAGGTTTGTTAGCTTAAGTGCACCTTAATAAAGAGTAGAAAAAATGGTAGGATGAATAGATGGGTAAGTAGTTGAATGGTTGCAGAATTATGATAAATGATTAGTTAAAGATCATATCATTTACTTTCATCGTCAAGTTGCTAAAGTATATATGATAATTGGGCATTTACACAAATTTGAGTGATTAATTTCCTCATTCTTTTCACCCTCAATTTTACTAATTTCCCATAGGCAAAGTCAAAAGTACCCAAAATCTTAATTCAAAGGAGCTCAGAGCATTTCTCTGACTTATGGAGGGACTGGACCCTCGGCCTAATGACTTATAGACCTTAAGTACAAAAAATCCCCTCATAAACATTTACCCCTCTTCACTCCCCCCATTCCCATCATAAAACCCCTTTTCCTAATGTTTAAATTCTATTTTCCTAAGGGAAAGCAATTACTCCCATGTAAACCCTTTTTCCTAAAAAAAACCCTCAAGAATTACCTTTTTAGCCTAAGTTACAATTCGTTTATGAAAAGAAAATGAATTAGATACCTTACACTTAACGCTAAAACCCATTCTCCACCATCTTCATATTAATTTCTAACACTTATATATGTATTAAATCCCAAAAAGAAACATAAACCCTTCCCATATATATATCAATAAAACCCTTATATTAATACCCACCCCAAAAGTTTGAAATATAAACTTTATGAATAAAACCTAACATAATTAATCAATCTGTGGTTAATTACAAGTCAAACTATCGGCCAATGAAATCACCTCTGATGCCCTTAATCCACCATAATCTGTGATTAATTAAAACCCATCACTTTTAAACCATCATTGGGCCCCCCCACTACCGTTTGTTCATCTTCATGAGTTGATCACTGCTCGATCTCCCCTTGTCAAATATAAGGATCCTTGTTGATTTCACAAGGCCTTCGAAGACACCCTTTAATCGCCCGATATGGGTGGTTTCCTGTTGGGCCCCAATGCTACGTGGCACCTGATGAATGGCATCAAGTGACCTCCTCCCCAATACTGCCAAGCGCCCAAAAAATGTGTGAAACAAACCACTTACCGCCTGCCTACCACGCAATAAACCATCTATTGTTCAATTCGCACCATATTTTTAAAGTTTGCCCATTAAAGTTCAAACCCAAAGAACCCAAGTTTTCTCACCCTTCGCCCATTCTACTGTGTAAACTTATGAAACACTTTTGCTCCACTTGAAGCCTCTACTAACCAATTCAAGAATGGTTTACCTCTCGAAATCACTTTGGACTCACTCCATAGACCTATAAAGCTCGATAAATCCATTAATCACCGTCCCATAGTCTTAATACTAGTCATAAGACATGTTTACTCTGAGATTGCTATCAAATCAATTCAAACAGAGATTGAAAATAAAACATACAGTTAAAAGACAAGCATAGGATACATGAAATTAAATGATTTACTGTTGAAATAAACAATAAAAAACCTAAAATATAGAGTGAAGGTAAAAGGACACAGTAAAGAAAGTCAAAGTGTATGAGGGTTAAAGAGTATCATATTGAAGACCAAGTCAAGTAAATCAGCTAGCATGAAGATAAATGGTAGGGAAGACAGTTACAGAGCATACAGATTCATGTCAAAGTGAAGATAGATGAAAAAATAGAAAAATAAAAGTAAACAGTAAAAGTAAACATGGATGCAGTAAGGGTTAAACAGAGATGAAAACAAATTCACCAGAAACAATGAAGTTTATCCAATGTAAAAGTGAAAAATAGTTAAGAGAAATTTAAGGTTAAAAGATGGAATCAGAGCAGAAATGGTACATTCTTTAGAAATTTCCTATTTAAGTCATAGTTTTGTAGAAACTATCGTGGCCAATACATGATGAATTTTGAGAAACTGCAAGAGGTGTTCGTTCCTAAAAGGCCAATCTACAAAAAACTATCTCACTCTTTACACAGGTATTACCAAAAGGGATGTAAGTGCATGTCTTCATAGCCTATTTTTCAGACTGTGTTAGGTCCTGTTTTTGACATCTTTTTGTAGAGAATATTGTGAACAGCTGGAGCTGAATTTGGGAAACAAAGAGAGGTTTATCTCAAAAACATATTTTTTTACAATAACCCCTTTCACTTTTTATATATCTATCTCGGATCGAGAAGGCTTCAATGGACCCTAATTTTGTAGAATTGCTAGAGCAGAATGCACAAAGAAAGGATGCAGTTAGTGACTGGGATGCCTCATCATCACTTAAGAGTTGCTATCAAATTTGAATTTCTCTTATTTTTCACCATAAATCCATAAAAATAGTGCCAAATAGATTCATTAGTTTTTAATGTCCTTTATTTAAGTTCTATTAATGTAAAACAATTTGAGATATTTGTAAAACCAATCTTGATCTTTCTTCAAGATATTTCAGTTTAGAATTAGTATAAATACTTCTTCATTTGAAGTATTTTGGGTGGATTAAAATACATTTCTGTAGACATTTTATTTTTGAGCCAAGGAGCTATTGTACTCAAGACTTGACTGGTTTTGTTGTATATGAAATAAAGCTGAGGAAATTTCACTGGATTCTTGTGCACGGTTGGAACAAATAAGTATTATCTCTTCGTGTTTAAATGTTGTTTTCTCTTCATGTTATGAATATTCATATGTCTCTCTTATAAAATCTGTAAAGCAAACAAGGAATGATATCTCATAATTAGCTTAAGTGCTCTCTGTTTTAATTGATTACTTTCTATATGTTTTCTACTAAACTATCTTGGTCTAAGAATTATTGATTGCTCCCTTACTTATGTAGTTTACCCCCCTTTTGGTCCATAGTAAAGGATTATTCATTTCCCTTTGCTGTGGATCATCCTTCATTTCTTCATCTTAATCTCGGTTAAGGACTCTTCATTGCCCTTTGCCTTGGTTAGGACTACTCCATCCATTTGAACCTACAGATTTTTTTTTTGCTGTGCTAGCTGGCCCAGTGGACTCTTACCTTAGTGATGAATCAGATCTAGTTAAACCCTTCTTGATTGACTCCATAGCCCAATGCCTTGAATACCTGCTCTACCCATTTGTTTTCTTAATTCCACCACCCAATCAAAACAAAACACCTTGAGCACCAATAACTAACCTGAAATCTACCCAAAACAAAGATAAATCATAAAGAAAGAGCCCTCTCTATACTTAGGTTGGCTAAAACCTAAGCCTAAAATATTAGGTTTGTGGTTACCTTGAACTCTTCCTTCTTCCATAACTTCTAGGGAAAATCTGAGTGATAACACGTAACACTCCCTGCACCTGCTCATAAGCATTCAAAACAGATAATATTTGTATAGAACATCACAAATATATCAGGAAGTAATTTCATGCATTTAGAAGTGATCAACGCTAAACCCTGATCATCATGCTTCTTTCGGAATTAATTTTGGCTTTGAAATGAGCTTAGAAACCCCCAAAAAAACATATAAAATCAAAAATTAAATAATAGTTCGACAAAATGGCCCTTTTAGGGCACCTTATACAAAATAACCATTTCCTGGCAACCATTCTACATAATTTTCTTTTATATGAAAAATAAAAATAATAATCAAAATTAATTTATGACCTCACCAAATTCTAACCTGAGACTTCGGCAACCCAATGCAAGACTAGGACGAACTACATTATAGGCTTCCTCATTGTATAGTATTTCTTTTGAGATAACACAACCAATCATATTATGTTAAAATCATCCATGTTATGAGCAATCAATTGCAATATGTTCAAACTATCCACATCATAGAGCTTCGATTAATCAAGACAATCACGCTACCACATCACATAGAAACCAAGCAAAATATGTTCAAACCATCCATATCACATAGCTATTATATTTTTTTTGTTTCATGAATGACATTTTTGTTTCCTTAGTCATCCCAGTTAACATCAATGACACTTATTTTCATCAATGACAACATAATGTGCAACAATATCAAACATCGTTATTGATAGCAACATCACTAGACATTGATGGTCACTTATGGCACTGGGACAAGCTCTCCTTGACATGCACTGAGATTGCCCTTACATAATCCCCTTTGCAACTATGAAGTATCATACTTTCTTTCCTTCCTACTTTTTCATTCAATGTCTTCCTCGTCAATGTCTTCTTTCTCTCCCATAATGTCTTCCTTGTCAATGTCTTTAATTGTTTGCATTCTCTCCCCATTTGACATAAACGGAAAAGGGACATGGTTTTCAACCAATGACATAAATGGAAAAGGGACATGGTTTTCAACCAATGCTTCCATGATTATAGGTGAGCCTCATCTTGTTTTTAATATGTCTATTGATGTCTTCATTCTCCAATTTCTCCTGAAATTTCCTATAGACCTGATGGATTCTCCCCCTAAAAGCATGCTTCCTATTAATATTCTCCAATTTTTATTGAACTTTCCTATCGACCTGATAGAGTCTCCACATGTAACCATTCTCTCGTTCTTCATCTATAAGTGCCTGCCAATATTGTGCAACGTTTCTTACGAAAGTCATCAAATCCTTCTGAGAACATTATTATGCTAATAAACACCTTCCTCCTCTCATGGGTTGGAGGAAAACCCTTTTGTGAACTTAGCTAAGGTCAGTGAGATGGTTTTTCTAGTGAGGAAGGGACCACTCCCATACATTTTCTGAGATATTTGAAACTTTACCTTGGTAGTGGCTTGGTAAAAATATCAAAAATCTATTCTCAAGTTGGAATGTATTCTATTTTCATTGATTAATCCATAACTTGTTCACATAAAAACTGATAGTTGATGGGAATATGATTTAGTTTTTAGTGAATGATAGGATTTTTTGAGATATTAATTGTTATGCAACAAGATCACAAAAACTAGAGAAAAAGAGAGATAAACGGCTTGAAAATAAGCCTCTTCGAGGGGGCAACCTCCTTCTACATCATATAAATGAAAAATTCTTGGATGATTCAAACGACAAGACCTCCTTGATATATATAAGAGTCTAAAGGGTAAAAATATAATTAGGGCCTACATAACAATAATAATGTAAGGGTTTTACAATAACAATTGCGGTTTTTAGGGGGCACAACAATAACAATATGGGGGTTACACTAGTATTATACGAACTTAACTTTCCCCTTTCCTTCAAAAATGTGTTTTCCTCAATGCTTGAGTAGTTTTCGATGCTTTTGTATGAAATACTCATCCTCCCATTTGGAATATTTTGCAGGTAAGTTATTCCATTTAGTGTGATACTCTGAAATTGATGAAAATTTTGCAGGTAAGTTATTCCATTTACTGAGATACTCTGAAATTGATTGATTTCAAAGTTTTTTTATTCTTTTTTTTGTGATTACTTCAAGTTCCAATATAATTTTACCTTCCTCGTTAAGTTTTGGAATTATGGTTTGAAAAGGGAGTTCGTCAACTATAACCTTCTTTAGTCATGAAACATGTAAAATTGGGTGTACTCGTGAAGATGCGGGCAACTACAATTTGTATGCCATAGTACATATACTTTGCAATATCTTGCAAGGGCCATAATACTTGGGTGATAATTTATTATCCTTCTTCGCTTGCTTGAGGGACATCTTTTTCTATGGTTATATCCTTAAAAAATGCAATCACCCACACTAAAACTTCTTTCACTACAATGTAGATCAACATGTTGTTTCATTCAATTTTGTGCCAGAGTCAGGTTAATGAATTGGATAACTTGTTGTTGATGCTCGATGTGATATTAAACTACTTGAACCTTGTAATTGTCTTTTAAATGTGATGTTATGGATGGTGGATATGCAAGGAAGTGTTATACCACCATTTTTCCAAAGGTATCCACTCGACCTATTATGTTTGTTTATAAGATACAAAGCAATGAAGATATCCTTCCAAACACTTGTTCAATATCTCAGTTTTCACATCAGATTAAGGATGATAAGATCAACTATGAGTTAACTAGGTATCAAGGCAAGAAACTTATTTTCTCCAAAAATTTGAAAGCCAATGATACACTGTAAAAAAGTGTGCATACTTGGTAATTCTATCAACTACATCCATTATGAAACTATTTCCTTCGTACCTAGGTAAGCAAATGATAAAATCCATGGAGACTTCCTCCTAATGCATACTCGAGGTCTTAATTGTCTCAACTTTATTTTGTTGGCAAATCAAACATTCTACCACAAACTTCTGAATATCAAATTTAAGACCATCCCAAAAAAAATCCTTCCTGATCCTGTGGTAAGATTTTAGAAAGCCTAAGTGCCCTCCTATAGGAGAGGTGTACAATTCCAAAAGAACCTTTTGTTTGTGTTGGGAGTTCATACATATATATAAGCGACCTCTGTGGCATAATTAATAATTTTTAATAAATGTATCAAATGCACTAGGATATTACTACAACTTTTGAATGAGTCTCGAGACCTCTTCATCATTCTTCCATTCTTCCCTTGCTTGAGTTATCTAATTAGGTTGGATAATATAAATTCCACAAAGAAATGCTTCCATATCCTCATACCTTCTTGAGAGTGCATCTACAAAAACATTTTTCTTCCCTTTTTTGTAGATGATTTCAAAGTCATAACCCAACATCTTTGTGACCCATTTTTGTTGTTCTTCTGAAGATAATATTTGTACCAAGAATCATTTAAGACTATCATGATTTTTTTTTACCTTGAAGTGTCTTCCCATTATGTGAGGACGACATTTCTTCAGAGCATATAGTATTTTCTTCATTTGCTTCTCATAAATAGGTTTTTGTATATACTTTCCCTTGATTGGATGAGCTTCAAAAGCAATGGGTCTTCCTTTTTGCCTTAAGACAATACCAACGTCATTTTTTGACGCATCAAATTACATAAAGGTTTTTGTGAAGTTTGGTGTAGCTAAGACCAGAGCTAGACACATTGCCTCTTTAAGATGTTCAAATACATTAGTTGCTTTTGGAGTCCAAAAAAATGCATCTTTCTTTAGTAATGTTGTTAGTAGTGTTGCTATTTTCTCATAACTCTTAACAAACTTACGATAATACCCTGTAAACCTAATAAATCCTCAAATATGCCTTAAGGTTGAGGGCATTTTCCATTCCTTTATGGCTTTAATTTTTTTAGGGTCTACCTTAACACCTTCATGAGATAAAATATGACCCAAATATTCCACTTCATATACCCCAAAGAAACATTTGGAGTTTTGCATACAATTGTTTCTCCTCCAATAGTTTGAGCACTGTGTAAACATGTTGAATATGATCCTTCAAAGACTTCATATATATTAGTATATGATAAAAAAATACTATTAAAAATTTTCTAAGGAAGTGTTTGAAAATAAAATTCAACAACACTTGAAATGTTGAAGTTGAATTAGTAAGACTGAAAGGCATGACAAAAAAATCATAATGACCTTCATGAGTCCTAAATTCTTTTTGCAATTTATTCTATCTTCATTGTAATTTGATGATATCCTAAGCAAAGATCAAGCTTGGTGGAGTAAATTTATCCATGTATCTCATCTAACATTCATCAATGGAAGGAATGGGAAATTTATATTTAATAGTGATAGTATTGAGCTCTCTATAATCTAGACATCTACACCATGATCCATCCTTCTTGTGCACCAATACTACTAGAAAAGAGAAGGAACTTTTCCTAGGTTGAATTATACCTACCTCTAACATTTTTGCAACAATATGCTCAATTTCACTCTTCTGAGCATAGGGATATCTATAAGATCTGATTTTTGAAGGAACACTTTCGAGAATCAAGTGTATTATCATGATCGCGAATAGGTGAAATACCTTTTGGATTCTCAAATACATTGGAATGATTGTCAATTACTCTTTGGAGATCTAGAGAAACAGATGACTTAAATTTTTGAAAAAGTTTAAGAAAATTTCTTGAGAGTTGAAAGCTATCATCCCCAAATATTGTAACCACTGGACTTCTAATACAACATCAACACCAACCATTGGAATGGAAAGCATTGCAATATTCAAGACATATTCCCCCATGGTTATATTGATATTATGGCACTTCCATGAGCAGTTTATAGTTCCTCTATTTGCAACCATCCCTTTACATTCTGGTCCTAGATGTAGAAATCAATTCAACTCCTTAGCTATCTTAAAATGAATAAAATTATGGGTACTCCTAGAATCAATAAGGACTATTACCTTTTTCTTCTTGATATATCCATCTATATTGAGAGTTTGAGGAGTGGTAATTCCTGCCAATGTATTACAAGATATGATCGGATTCATTTCTTCTTTTTTAACTTGTAGGGTTGGTTCTCAGGGTATATCTTTTCTTTCTTCTTCTTCTTTTTCTTCCTCCTCTTCACAATCTATGTAAAATAATTTCTTCTTATCAAAATAATGACCTTTAGTGTATTTTTGTTAGGTCCCTATACTACTAGTGTAACCCCTTATTGTTATTAGTACAACCCCCTTATTATAGTGTTGTGCCCATGTAGTCCCCATATTGTTATTATTGTGCCCCATAGAAGCCTATTATTGTTATTAGTGTGCCCTTAGATTATTATTGTTATGTCAGCTTTGATTATATTATGACCCCTTAGTCTCCTATATATAGAAAGGAGGTCTTATCATTTGTATCATCCAAGAATCGTTCATTTGTGTAATGTAAAGGAGGTTGCCCCCTCGAAGAGGCTTATTTCGAAGGCGTTCATATATCTTTTGTATCTTTTTGTGAGTTGGTTTCATAATATTTGGTATCAGAGCTGTGGATTCTAGGGTTTCACTACTCCAAACAGGTCATCATGGCTTTTTTTCTATAATTTTTTCACTACAAAGTTTTAGAAGCTAAAAAAAAACCATTTTATAAGCAATTGGTTTGAACCATGCATCCAAATTTGAGATCTTGTCTCCATATATTTTCGAAGATATGATTTGAGGAAGTTAGTGTTTTTGGAAGATGAAAAATTTCATATCAAACAGGTCATTGTGAACTTTTTGCTATAATATTTTTTCTACGAAGGTTCAGAGTTTGAAATTAAAACCATTTGAACCGAAATATTGGTGAAGCTCGGGTCTGAATTTCATACTTTGTCTGACTATATTTTTGGAGATATAATCTGAGACATTTAGGGTTTCTACAGGCTCTCGAATTACAACATAAACAGGTGACCTTGGTAAAATCATCATAACGTTCTCTCTGAGCATCAAATTGAAATTTCGTAAGAAGTTGCAGAAAGAGGACGGACTGTATCATTTTGTGTATCGGTTTTAGGTCCTAAGGTTGAACTGGCACGAGGCACTTCGTACAAGTTCGATCTACCGATCTAGTCTATAATCGGGTCATCGTGGGAGGTTTGACATAACACTTCCTTCCGAAATCCAATCTTGATCAAACTTTCGGGGTTAGAAAGAGGACTCAGAGGGCTACCATAAGATGAAATTTCAGAACTTGGAGATCCAAAATTACAGATTTACAGTCGTTTCAAGATCGAGCTCCTAAAATCAAGAAAAGGCAATATGAGGAAGTTTGATGGCAAGGATCTGATAAATTGGATACTATAGATGGAGCAATATTTTGATCTACATGAGGTGCAACTGTTACAAAAGGTATGTACTGCATCTTCATATTTAGACCCGGATCAATTTTTATGGTATAAAGGGTTGTGTTCTTGTAGAGCACTCGTCACTTGGTCAATTTTCACGGAAGAAATGACAACACATTATGAGGATACAAAGAGTAGCACCTTCTTTAGCCAATTGGTAAATCTCAAACAAAAGGGTTCAATGGCAGAGCACATTGAAGATTTCAAAAAATTGAATATAAGGGTAAATGATATTCCAGAGAAGAAAAGGATTGATGTATTTATAGGTACTTTAAAGGATAACATTCAACATGAAGTTCGTCTTTGGGAACCTTATTCATTGGAGAAGGCATTCAGGGTGGCAAGAAAAATTGAAAGTGCTCTTATGGAAATAAAGAATCCCACCACTCATGACTATAATTATGGAAGTGTTTTTTCTCCTAGCCTTCCACAACCTGCAAGGTTTACACCGAAAAAATTGGAAGAAATAAGAGAAAAAGGGCTTTGTTACAATTGCGATAGAAAATACACTAAACGTCATAAGTGTGCTGAGAAGAAATTATTTTACATAGACTATGAAGAGAGGGAAGAAAAAGGTTAAGAAACCTCAAAAGAAGAGGATATACACCAGGAACCAACCCTAGAGAAAGAAGAAATGAATATGTCCATACCTTGTAAACAATTGGAAATAATTACCACTCCTCAAACTCTCAAGATAGAAGGACATATCTAGAAGAAAAAGGTTCAAGAAGTGAAATATCACATCAAGAAAGAAGAAATGAATCCTAGCATATCTTGTAATGCATTGGCTGGAATTACCACTCCTCAAACTATCAAGATAGAAGGAAATATCATGAAGAAAAATGTTCAAGAAGTGAAAGATCACATCGAGCATCAAGAAATGAATCCGACCATATCTTGTAATGCATTGGAAGAAATTACCACTCAAACTCTCAAGATAGAAGGACATATCAAGAAGAAAAAGGTTCAACCAGTGAAAGATCAAATGAAGCATAAAGAACAAGTTCTCCAACTTTTAAATGATAATGCCACTTTGGTACAGAATTGAGTGAAACAAGAGGCATATCAACATCGCAGTGAAAGAAGTTTCGATGTAGGCCATTGGGTATTTTTACGGCTACATCTCAAGCAAGATATTGATGAGAAGGAAACGTTGGCAATACTACTTGCACTTAAGAAGTGGAGACCTTACCTAATGGGAAGACACTTCAAGGTAAAACTGGATCATGATAGTTTGAAATACTTTTTAGAACAAAGATTATCTTTAGAAGAAAAGAAAAATGGGTCACAAATATGTTGGGTTGTGATTTTGAAATCATCTACAAAAACGGGAAGCCAAATGTTGTTGCATATGCACTCTCAAGAAGGGATGAGGATCTGGAAGCATTGTTTTGTGTTATTTCTATTATCCAACCAAATTGGATAAACAAAGCAAGGGATGAATGGAAGAAGGATGAAGAAGTGTTTCCACTCATTCAAAATTTGCAGAAGATCCCAGTTCAAACAATATTGCTAGAACTTGACAAGGAAGGAAAAACCATATTGGAACCTGGAGTAGTCATAGAAACAAGAACCCAAAAGCTGTGAAATTGATCAATTTTAGAGTATCTCATCAAGTGGAAGAACTTACTCACTGAAGATTCCACATGGGAGGACAAGAATTTTATACAGAAGAATCAAGAACTACTCAAGTGTTGAGGAAAACACATTTTGAAGGAGAGGGGCATGTTAGGTCCTTATACTACTAGTGTAACCCCTTATTGTTATTAGTAAAACCCCCTTATTATATTGTTGTGCCCATGTAGTCCCCATATTGTTATTATTGTGCCCCATAGAAGCTCACTATTGTTATCACTATGCCCTTATATTATTATTGTTATGTCAGCTCTAATTATTTTATGACCCCTTAGACTCCTATATATAGAAAGGAGGTCTTGTCATTTGTAGCATCCAAGAATTGTTCATTTGTGTAATGTAAAGGAGGTTTCCCCGTCGAAGAGGCTTATTTCTAAGGCATTCATCTATCTTTTCTATCTTTTTTTGAGTTGGTTTCATAGCTATAGCAAGTCCATTTTGGTATTTTTTCCTCTAATTGTTGTGGTGTCAACCGTGTAGGTTGTGGGAGAGTAGGAAAAACAACACTTACATCTTTATAGTTATGAGTGGTATACTTCCTTGTTTCCATAAATTTTCTTTCAACTTTTCTTGCCACCCTATATGCTTTCTCCGATGACTTAGGTTCAAAAAGGAGAACCACATGTCAAATGTTATCCTTTAAAGTGCCTATGAAAACACCAATCATATTCTCCTCTGGAATATCTGTTACCTTGATATTCAATCTTTGGAAGTCCTCAATATGCTCCACAACTAAATTCCTTTGCTTGAGATTTACCAATTGGCTAAAGAAGGTATCTCTCTTTGTATCCTCATAATGTGTTATCAATTCCTCAATAAAAGTTTTTCAAGTGACAAATGGTTTACAAAAACAAAGCCATAGCTACCAAAAAAACTAAATGGGTTCTAAATATTAAGATGCAATGTGTACATTTTATGTGTGTTGCACATCATGTAGATCAAGGAACTACTCCATCTATAGTATCCATGTTACCAGATCCTTGTCATTAAACTTTCTCATATCGATACTTGGAATATGGTTGATCTTTATCCCTAGCTTAGAGTTTCTAAAATCATGATTCATATTCCTTTTGTTCTCATCAATATTTTCATGGACTATCTTGTCACCATTAGTTATCCTTTCCTGCAACAACTTTATCAAACCTTCTTTCAAACCTTCCATGTATGCTTTTAAAATTTCCATGTCCCCTTTTAAACCACCCATGTCCCCTTTTAATTTTTCTTCTAAACCATCCATCTTAACATTCATCACTCCCAATTCCTTTTTGGTTTCCCTTTGTGAGAGTGTAATTTGTTGCACTTCCTCTTGTAACCTTGATATATCATGTTCCATTTCTTCCTCTTGTAATAGAGCTTTCTGGTTGCTTACTAGGTGTATCCATTTTTTCGTTGTGAGGTATATTATAACTAAATAATGATATATATATATGCTTCACTGAGTTATTTGAATCACATCAAACCAATTTTTCAAACAAAAGTTATGCAAATTTAAAAAATACATGTTTTTCTCTCATTTTGTGGAGCTTGATATTAAAACTATTGTATATTTTTAATTTCATCTCTCCAAGGTCTAACATTTCATCCTGTGGTATCCCTTTGAGTCTTCCTGCTAATGTTGCAAGTCATACTGATACTAGATTCTTCAAGATGAAGTTATGCTAAATATCCCACAATGATTTGATTATGGACTCGTTTAGTATAGTGAAATTATATGAAAAGCCATGTGCCATTGTTTTAGCCTTGGGACCTAAAAATGATACCCAATAAAATAAAATTTGTTCATTAGGAAATTCAATTTGGATTCCTGAAATGAAAGTTATAACATTTTTCTCTAAGATACCAATTTGAGGTAACATTCTGGAGCATACAAAACCTTAACTCCCTTGAATCATGTCTTTGAGAATATAGCAAACCAAACTTTGGAATTTTTATAAGATGTTCACCAAGATTTCGGCTCCACATGGTATAAATTTCAAAATTTTAAGCCTCATATAAAACATGTTATAGTAAAAATTACAAGATGGCATGTTTGAAGCAACAAAACCCTAGGATCCAAAGCTCTTATACCACATGTTATGCAACCAGATCACAAAAACATCAGAAAAAATAGCTCGAAGACTTGAAAATAATCCTCTTCGATGGGGAAACCTCCTTTTACATCACATAAATGAATAATTATTGGATTTTTCAAATGACAATACCTCCTTTATATATATAAGATTCTAAAGGTCAAAATATAATTAGGGCCTACATAACAATAATAATGTAAGGGTTCTATAACAACAATAGTAGGTTTATATGGGGCACAACAACAATAATATGGGGGTGCTATGGGGAACAACAATAACAAATAGGGGTTACACTAGTATTATAGGGACCTAACATTAATTACACTCGTCTTATCACAAATGACAAAGACAGGTTGATCACTATCTTATTGAAGGTCCTTCGAATTTTGCTTCATTAATAGAACTTGAGTACAACAGGTAGTTTGTACAATACACTCTTGTTTAATTATAAAGAGAGAGATAAATTATTTTTTTGTTTTTGAGCCAAGAGACCAATAAATTTCTAACAAAGAATTCTTCTCCATTGGTGCTATTTTTTTCATCCATGCTTCTAGCCCAATCTGCATATGCGTAGGCCTCAAGCGTAAAATATGTTCCCTTGGGATACCATAAGCAGAATTTTATGGCTCCCTGCAAGTACCTAAATATTCTAATAACAACATTTACATGAGATTCTTTGGACATTATTGAAGGGTTCCTACCAATCCCACAACTTGAATGATGTTTGGCCTTGATGCTATTAAATAGAGAAGATTGTAGTTGATCATTGACCTTTACATAGTTTGGTCTACCTTGGGAGATTCACCATCTTTAGTGAATATAAAACCTATAACCATCATAATGCTTATAGAGGCACAATTTTCCATTTCATTTTTTTTCAAAATGTCTTTAATGTATTTATACTAGGATATGAAAATTTCTTTTTTGGAATGATTGAATTTTAGTCCTGGGAAGAGCATGGACATCTCAAATTATTTCTACATACTGGATGCAAAGTTCTTTCTCAGGGAATCATCTTCATTACCAAAACTAATATCATCCACATAAATAAAAATAATCAATATTTTACCTCTTTTGATCTCGATATAAATATTATTGTCAGCATAGTCCCTTTGAAACCTTGTTGTTGAATATAACCATCCAACCTTGAGTACCATGCCATAGGAGCTTGTTTTAATCCATATCAGGTTTTCTTTAGTTTGTATACATATTTTTTTTATTTTTAATTGAAATCCATTTTTATCTTTTGTTAATAAAAAATTAAATCCATCTCGTTTCTTAATATAGAATTATTCCTTGAGTTCTCCATTCAGGAATTTTGACTTCACATCCATTTGATAGACTAAATCCTTTGAAGAATAAAAATCTAGGAACATTCTAATAACTTCTAGTTGAGCCACTAGATCAAGTGTTTCCTCAAAATCAACACCTTCAACCTATGCATAGCCTTTTCATACAAGTCTTGCTTTATTTCTCGCAACCTGTCCATCCTCATTGAGCTTGTTTCTAAAAAAAAATTGGTTCCAATTACATTTCTACCTTTAGCTCTTGGAACATCTTCCCAAGTCTGATTCTTCTCAATCTGATCTAACTCCTCATTCATGGCTTTAACTCAATGCTTATCCTTGATGGCTTGTGTAAAATTTTGGGTCTCAATAAGAGATAAAAAGGTTATGTTCTCTTGAGATGATGTATTCACAAGGATGCTTCTAGTTTCAATTCTTGAACTCTTGTCCCCTAGAATTTTATTATGTGGATGATTTTTCTATATATATCTAGATGGTGTTTGGTGTGCAAAGGCTCACATTCCTCTCTTTGATCTTATTCAAATTATTCATCCTCGTTTTTATTCTAATGGATATTCTTGGAAGATAGGAGGATTAGGCCAAGCTTGAGGAAGAATTTCATTATGAGAAAATGCATCATTTATTTTCACATCAAAGGTTTCAACATTAAAGAAACTTTGAGGTATAAAATGGGCCTAAAAAAAAAATGTACAACCAAAATTAAATTTATAATAACCAAATGGATTCAAGATGATGAATTCAACCATGGGGGATGATTCACCTTTTTTGGAGTAAGAAAGTAAGAAGATTAAAAAAAGAAAGCTACATTTTCAGCTAGTATTTTTAACTTATCTCCCTATGGTTTTACTCAAATTTCGAGTGGGGCCACTCATTGGATGAACAATTTAATTCTTCATCCAAGGAGTTCCCATGTTGCATACTTTCGATGTACTTCACTACACAAAAAACATGAAAAACATGAATGCAATCACGTTTTTTTAATGTATTTCTCATTTTTCATGTAGCAGGGTCCAACAAAGGTATGCAACATGGGTACTCCTTGGGTAAGTAATTAAATTATTCATCCAAAGACTACTTCTACTTGAAATTTGAGTAAAACCATAAGGATATAAGTTGAAAATATGTGTTGAAAAAATAGTTTTTTTTCCCCTCTAAAATTTAATTTAATCTTATTTTATTATTTCCACTATTATTTTATAGTGTTCCTTAGGATTCCCATTTTATACCTCAAAATTTTTCGAATGCGACTTCTCGTGTTCTTTTTTTATAGCATCTATGCACCTTGCTTAGATATGCATATCCTAGGAAGAATTCGTTGGCTTTGGCTGCAAATATCCCAAGTTTTTATTCATTCACTTTAATGTAACATTTTTTTCCAAAAACTTTGAAATGCTTAATTATGGAAGATCTTCCCTTCCATATTTCATAATGTGCTTGAGTTATTTTTGTTCTGATTTGAGTGATGCTATATGCAGTTGTATTTATTGCCTCACCCCATAAATGATATGTCAGCTACGCTTCAAAAATTAGAGATCTTGTCATATCCTGAATTGTTATGCTCTTCCTCTTAGTCACATCATTCTAATAAGGCTTTATTGCAATGGTTAAGTGCCTCCTAATTCCATGATGTTCACAAAATACATTGAATTCATGGGAAGTGAACTCTCCACCTCTATCTATTCTTATACATTTATTCTTCAAATCGATTTCATTTTCAACAAGAGCCTTAAAATTCTTAAATTTCTCAAAATATTCATATTTTTCTTTGATAAAACTAACCCAGGTTATTCTTGTGGAATCATATAGAAAAGACATGAAATACCTTTCTCCTTTTAGAGAACGCATCCTATTTGGTTCGTAAAGATCTATGTTAATAATTTCAAATGGGAAAGATGTTGACTATTCTTATGTCTTGAAGAAGACTCTGGTTTGTTTCATAAATTGACATGCTTGTATTCTTATGGCTTTTAACAAGTAGTCAAAATTGAAGTGTCCCAAGATTTTATGCCATAGTTAGATTTCATTTATATTTACTATGAAGGATTTTTCAATTTTTGATATGTGAAGGATATATACGTTACCCCAATTCCTGCTAGATTTTTTTTTTTTTTCGATTTACCATTATCTGAGTTATTAATTTCACACCTTTTAGAGTTGAATGTGACGTCAAACCCCTGATCACACATTTGACTAACAATTAAAAGATTATGTTTAAATCCTTTCACATATAGGAAATCTTGGGCTTTGGTCCTTCCATTGTCGATGTTGACATTTCATTTTCCTGTGACTCTTGCAAATGAATTATTTCAAAGGATTACCTTACCTCATTCTATCTCCTTATGGCTAATAAATTATTTTTTTTATCCCTTGTCATTGAGAAGCCGCTATCAACATGCCATTTTTTTCTTGCTTTTGAGCATATACCTTGAGACCAAACCTTTATTTTTTCTCCTTCCACATTCTGGGGGTGGGGGCTATCCTTTCTTTAATTAGTTTTACAGTCCCTGACCTTGTTTCAAAAATTATGACATATAAAACATTCAATATGACTTTGAAAATGATTTCTTCCACTTTTACCAGACATGCTTCTTGAATAATTAATTCAATTTCCTTATGAACAAAAGTATATAATATATAACAATACACAAAAAATAATGTATGGTACCTAGATGATTTAGCTTGGATGTATTCCTGAGTTTCTTTTGATGATTTTTCCATCATCTTTTTCAGGAGGGCAATTTCATCATCCCTTAATTCACTTAGCTACTTTTC
This sequence comes from Pinus taeda, assembly GCA_000404065.3. NCBI lineage: Eukaryota > Viridiplantae > Streptophyta > Pinopsida > Pinales > Pinaceae > Pinus > Pinus taeda. The sequence continues at coordinate 34,030 of APFE031584599.1, forward strand.
CTTTCCTTCTAACTACTTTTCCCTTTCTCTTAGCTACTTTTCCACCATTACGTACTTCCTTTAAACTATTCCAACTCAAACTCCAAAAGCAAGACCACATTTACAAATGGATCCATGTTTTTAAAATTCCTTAGGTCCTCCTTCCAGGAGTTAACTATTTCTGAAGACACCTTCTCTAATACCACTTGTTAGACCAAATTTCACATTCAAAGGGAGGAGAGTGAATTAGTGTGAATGGAAAATTATGATTTCAAAAAAAATTATCAATAAACAAACACGTAATAGTGTAGCATGGCAATTTTCAATATAATGGTAAATTAGACCATGCATCAAGAAGCCATAATCACATTAAAATAAGGGGACATAATATTTTACATGGAAACCCTTACAGGAGAAATCAACAAATAATTTTTCCATACATCGACCTATTGGAGGTACCCACTCTCAAGATGTGAAAGAAAATACTTGAAATAGGCTGCAACCTGATTGAGGCACCAACTGCAGAAATTTTCAAGATTTGAATTGTTTTAATCAACAACCTAACTGAGGCACTCGCCCACAAGATGTGCAAGAAAATAATTGAAATAGGCTACAACCTGATTGAGGCACCAACCACAGAAAATTTCAAGATTTGAATTGTTGTAATCAACAACCTAACTGAGGCACTCACCCACAAGATGTGCAAGAAAATAATTGAAATAGGCTGCAACCTGATTGAGGCACCAACCACAAAATGTTTCAAGATTTGAATTGTTATAATCTACAACCTAATTGAGGCACCGACCTCCTTCCTCAACTTCATGTGGAACACTTTTCACAATGTTTCAAACTATATTGACCTTCTCTTCAATATAAGTCTTCAAAAATGATCATGATACAATTTTCACACTATTGTCATCAACTTGTCATACATTTTGCGTACTCTGCTACAACCTGTTCATCAATCTGATCACATAGAACTCTTTTTGGAACTTGTTCTGGCCATATATATAACACTCACTCCAACCATCTCATAAGTCTTCAAAACGCATAATACTAATTATGAATATCAAATATATATCATAAAAGATCTTTATGCTTTTATAAATGTTCATCACTCATCCTTGATCATCATGATTCTTTGGGAATAAAATTTGGCTTTGAAATGATCCCATAAACACCCAAAAACCATAAAAAATAAACAAGTAAATTAGGAGTTCAACAAAATGGCCCTTTCATGGAACTTTCTATAAAATAGCCATTTTCCAGCAACCTTTCTACAAAATTTGCTTCTTTGACTTCTTAATCATTCGACAAAATATGATTTTGTAAAAAATAAAAATGATAATACTAATTAATTTTTTACCACACTAGCTTTGAACCCGAGACCTTAGCAACCTAATGCAATACTAAGGCTAGCTGAGTTGTAGGTTGCCTCACTGTATAGTGGTTCTTCTGTGCTAACCCAATCAATGACAATATGTTCAAACCATCCATGTTACAAACAAACCAATCACAAAATTTTAAATTTATCCATGTGATGGAGCTTTTATTAGTTGGGCCAGTCACAAGACCATGTCATAAAGGAACCAATAACAATATGTTCAAAACATCAATGTCACAATGCTACGACCAATGCAACTAATCACAATGTATTCAAACCATCCACAGTTTATATCTTTGTTTAATAAAAATATTGTGGCCAATCTGATCTAGACATAGAAAACACATCACAATGGCAACCAATATGTTCAAACTATCCACATCATGGATCTAAGAATAATGTAACCAATCACAATGTATTCAAACCATCTACATCATAGAGCTTCATTTAATAAATATGTTGTGGCCAATATGGGCTAGTCATAGAGCCATGTCACGAAGAAACCAATATGTTCAAACCATCCATGTCACAGAGCTATGACATAACCAAACAAAGTTATAGATTTTCAACCGTAGAACCTCCCAAACAACATTACCTCAGACTCACTATTGAGGTTGCACCCTCTTGTTGATCACCATGCTCTCTCTACTCCAAAAAAACCATGGTTTGATTGAATGCTCTATAGGACATATGTGTGTGTGTGTGGTCCCAAAAGATATGAAAGTCAATGCAAGGGCTGAACTTTGAGTTGGTCAACCTGAAGGTTTAACTCATATGACTGATCCTATGTGCTCGAGCCAAATGAATTTAACCTCCTCCCTTTATATTTTTTGTCAATGTGATTGTGCCATAAAACCAGGGGCTAAAGGGCATTAGTCATCCACCTATTGACATCATCATCATGTCATACATGCCATGTGGCCCATTTTAAGTGGGATACATTTCATCTAGATTCATGCTCATTGGCTGATCAAATATGCCCTATTGGCATCCCACATGGCAACATTACAGGATGCCATGTCATCATCACCGCCATGTGTAGCTATCATAACTCACTACATTTCCTTAAATCACCACTGATATCTACCACTTGTTCAACCCTTGGATGCTTGCCATGTGTCATACTTTCATTGGTTTGATGGGATAGTTTAAACAAAATACATCTTTGCATGCAATCCACCATTCATTCTTTTTCCCATCACCAAATAGGCTGAAAGGTGCATGTTATTTAACTATATAAAAAAGTTTACATGTTTACATAACATTGGTCGTAGGTTCAACAGGGCCATAGATATGCCTAAAAGATGCTCAGTTTTTAACAAATTTGTTGTTTTTCAATAAATTTATTGTTCTTCACCCTCATTGTAGCTTCCAACTTCAAACAATCATAACTTCTCAAATGGGAGGATTTTTTCCACATATTATATATTATTGGAAAGTATTAAAGAGAAATATCCAACCATATTATTAATAGTTTTATTAGGACATCATAAATTTGACAAAACCTCAAGACTTCTCTTTATTAAGGCATGCATGAGATCTAGTTATCATACTGCTTCCTTTGATTCATGAATGACATTGTTGCTTTCTTAGGCATCCCCTTTGACATCAATTTAACTTGTTGTCATCAAGCACAATACAGTGTGCAACATAATCATCATGTGCGGCACTTGAGACACTGACGCTTCTCTAGGAATAAGCTCTATCAAAAAGTCTATTTCTTTCATAAGTGGCAATCCTAATATTACTTTTGAAAATACATCCCTTAATTCTTGCAACCTTAGATGATTCTCAATTTTAATAATTGTCCACAACAAAAGTTAATACATGAATAACATATATCTAGCATCCCTTCCTATAGCACATGTTAAGTTGCAATATTGAAATTTGTCTCGCCAATACTATTTTTTTCATACCTTGTAAGTTAATTTTCTTTCCCTCTTTATCTTACATTTTCAAATTTTATTAAAGAAACCTATTTTTTCCCTATGTATTGCCAAACAATACATACCAATTCAACTTCAATGGAAACACATTCATGGTAAATTGAGAGTGTAATCCCTTCATTTGAAATGGGCATGTTTCAATGACTTCAGTAACCTTTATTTTAGTTCGTGTGGCTAGCATTACCAACCATGACCTAGAATGTGTCCTTTTTTTATAAGACTCATACTTCAACAATTTGGGAAAAAATATACTTTAGGTTATAACCAATTTCAATCAAAATTAAAATACAGTGGCTGGAAAATGTAGCTTCCATTTTGATCATTGAAACTTCATGGTCAACTTGTGAATTTTCCTAGCTACATAAATTTTGGATACACTTCTAGCTACATCATTGATAGTTATAGTCTCCTTAACATTATAAACTCTTTTTTTAGCATGCTACTAGTAAGAGAAATCCATACTGAGTGCTCCTCTTTAGATGCTTAGCATTTCAATGGTCCTTTCTTTGTTTCATCTACTTTTTATTTCGTTGACCTCATTAGTTTATACCCACTCAGAGTAGGATAATTCTACTAGTATTCATTCTTTACTAGAATAATAAACTTGAAATCTTATCTACATCTCTTCTATTCTGATACGATTGGGATCCCTTCCTGTTGAGTCTAATTTTAGCTTTCTTTCTCCCCATCACCTGAGATTCCAATTTGTTCTCTAATTAATCCTAATAATGCTTATCTTTTTTTATAGTGTCATCAAGTGTTCTAGGTTCATCAAACTCAATATGATCTTGACATGAGTCTAGGTAGTCCACTGTAAATGTATAGTATCTTTACTTTATCTTCTCTGATATATGGCACATATCTTAGTAGATCCATGAATCAATTTTCATAGGAAACCATAGTAATTTCAACCATTCCTATGAAATTATTTGATCTTTCCATTGCTATACTTTTCTTATAGCTATTCTTCCATGAAGTATCTCTCAGATTTTATCCATGTTAGCTTTATATCATGAAAGCCATTGATATTATTCAAATAGTCCCACAATATATTAGTGTTTCCCTTCAAGTTGAATATGGACACTTAGGCATTCATGATTTTAGAGTAATTATGCACCTTGAAATGCTTTTTTAGTACTAGCATACATGCTTCAAATTCCTCATTTTTCCTATCCTCACTATAAACAGGAGGAGGCTTTACTTTATTAATTCCCCATGTGAGGATCTCATTGTAGTCCTTTTTTTTTCTTTTTTCTTGGTTGCATAGTAGAATAGTTTGTTTGATATATATATTTCATTAGTAGAGGTTTCTGCTAAGATGTCCTCAATATATGTATATCCCTAAGCATTCCTATGCCTCTTCTTTAAAGTGTTTCTTTTGACATTTCTCGTTTTTGACCCATATTTGTGTATTTTTGATAAGTTAAAATATTTGTTCAATTGAAATTTTTCCACATTGTCGGAAATTGGTCCATGTTACATCTACATTTATAAATATGATATGCTTTGTAGTGCCTTTGCATTTATTTCAGTCTGTCTCTCGTAGGATTTAATGATCCATACATTATCTTCCTTATAGCTCAAAATTTAAACCCTAAAACTTCGTTATGTCCATTAAATTAGGAGGGATCTCAATCACTCTCTCTCATCCAACTCATCTTCCCTATTGTGTAAAGCCTCCAAGTTGTGCTACATAGTTTTGTTTAGAATTCCTTCCTTATTTATTGTTATATGAATATTCTTATGTACATAAACTACATCCCACTATCAATCTAATTAAAAAACAACAACAACATAACTGATTTCCTTGGACATACATGCATTCACTTATAATGACTTGAATTTAATGTTTTATTGCCACTGCAAACCATAATCATGTCTTTGTTAATATTCCAATTAGCAACAAGTCTCAAACCAATTTAAAAGATAGATGTATCAAGTTCATTACTGAAAACCTTTCTTTTAATAAAAGAACCAATATCATTTACAAGACCAAACTCACTCACTCTATCATGATCCCATTCAGCATGATTGTTGAACCTTGGCATTGATACTACTCTGTAAGGCACCTAATCCCCTTAAGGAATTCTAAGGGAATGATGTATTCATGCCCAACCTCTATGGATACTTTAAGGAGATGGAGTTATCAAAATTCCTCTTTCTCCAACCACCTTATAACTCTTTTCAAAGATCAACATTTTCTTCAATTTTTCAAGAGCTTTCCAATGATAAATTTCATATCAATACGGGTTTTGTATGCCAAGTTATGACCCTATAAATTCTTAACTTTGTTAGGTCGAAGCCCATGTCCATACCACTAACACGATGCATACACATGGTAGTCCACATGTCCTCACCGTACAAGGCCATGTCAGCTACATGTGTTTGACATGTGGCAATCCATCTAAAACTTTCAATAAATCTCTTTATAATCATTTAAGTATTTTTAGTCTTGTAGATTCTCCACATAACTGAACACATATATATATAGGAATAGCTTAAGGGTCACAATGTCCACAGATTTTAATCTTTGGATATATAAATTCCTTGATGATTAGATCATATGTTATATGAAAAAGTACACATATTCCTCCATGCAAGGTGCCACCTTAGTGGCAATCTGACACTACCATACTCCCTTGTCCTTGTTATCACTCCATGGTGTCATCCCCTTGTTAAAGCAATGAACCTTAACACATCTATATATTTGAAACATTCAATATTTGAGAGAAATAAAAAATGATAAATTTTTTAGAGTTCCAAATTCTTATTTCAGTCTCCATGTCACCCATGCCACATGGATGCCATTTGAAATGTCACTGTCGACACACCTCTATGCTACGTTAGCACACCATGCTGACACACCACATTCACATGCCACATCATCTAATTACATTAACAACCATCTACCTTTAGGGTCTAGGAGTGCTCCTGTGATGTCCACATAACAACCACATGGTTTACTTCATCGATAGCTGACATCTGCTATCCAAACTTTTAGTTAAAGTGCATTGTTAAGGTTTTATAGATGTTGGATATCCAAATAATTGAATATTCAAAACATCCTCACTTATCACTTATGCAACCATCAACAATATAGATGTTCAGATACCTAGAACATACTCAACTCTCCACTTCCTGATTTTCACCAACCTGTAGACATAACGCTTGCTAGGTCATATGACTAGGGGATGAAGCCAAGCACTTCAATATGTGAATTTCCACAGAATTACTTGGTTCCACTAAGAATTTAGGCCTAATTCAAACAACTAAAATTAATTTGAACATGCATAGGATTTCCAAAAATACTTTTTAAGATACATAGATGTTCCAAATCCTCAAGCGCATCTAAATCTCTACCCACAACTAGGCACACTTCTGGGAAAAATTCAAAGAGAAGCCCAATGGCCAAATCCACAACCTCACCAAACTAAATGAAGTTATTCTCACAATTTGGTGTTGCAATTTCATATTTCAAAATCCATAACCTTATAAAACGAGGCTAGTATTCTAGATTATATGTGGAGGAACAAGGTTCTAATATCTCCTTAATAGTAGATCAATGAACTGATTTGTTAACAACATATCAATATAAAATCTTCCATAGTTGTCCAAAATAGGGTACTTCCACACTTTTCCAAGGTATTTAAAGAAAATAAAACTCCAAATATTCTCACTTCCAGTCATGGATACATCAAGACTATTCAATCCCATAGTGGGCATAGTAACCCCAAGCACATTAATGGAATTAATGAAATTTCTTAAAGTTTAATTCAAATTATATAGTATACTTCATAGAACCATACATCTCACATCAACCACAAGTAACATACTTTAAGAAAAACTATTTTTATAGAGTTCATTCGTAAGAGAATATACAACTAATATTTGAGCAAAATTACACATTGTTTCAATTCTTAAACATAAACATACTCGATAACACAACATGATAACATTCATGAAGCTTTAAACAATAAACTCATTTTGTTAAAGAAAAATAATTACACTTGTCTTTGTCACTTAAGCTTCACTAGAAACTGAAGAAAGAGAGAGCCACTCTCCACCTAACCATAAGCTCCGAACTCCACTGCAATTTTCTTATAGTTAGCCACATTTGAACTATATTTTATGCCTTAAGAGGAAGACACATTCAAGGATTAACAGGGTTTAAGATAGAGTAGAAAACAAGAAGTACAGTCTTCTTTACACACAGAAGTTAACAAGTTTCATTTAAAACATTGAGCCAAGTGTTGTTACCATTCACAATGTTCCCACAATTGGCCTACAAAGCACAAAATAAGTCCTTCTTTGACCCAACATTTCCTTGATATTTTTCCTTTCTCAATGCCTTTTTTCCTTTCTCAATTCCTTTTTTGCTTAGTTCAAACAAATTACTTAGAACTTCTCTTGGCCCTCTTGTTATAACCCCGTTTATCACTCCATTATAGTGAGAGAAACCCAAGTTCAACTTATCTTTGTTGTTGCCTGGAATGCATCCCCTTACATCTTTTCTTTTACTTATGTGAGATTTATCCCATGTTAAAAGGGTGGAATTACATGATTGAGTTATTTCCCATAAATATTTTGTCACAATTTTAAAATTATGTGATAATAATTATTTCATAATTGAGATAATTAAGAAAAAACTAATAATTATTGAAAACGATTCTAGAGTTTGTCATTCCCCAGGAATGTCAAACATAATGGTACTAAGGAATTTTGTAAAAGTTGTGATCTTTCCTAAAGAGTAAGAATACCTTACAAACAAGATGAAATGACCCTAGTTCCCCAAAATGACAACTCTCGAGGCCTTCGAAAAGTGGCAATAGATTTCATGCATCCCTTTAACCCATAAGAAAAAAAACTAGAAGTCAAGTATATTATCACTACAATAGACTACTCTACTAGGTGGGGAGAAGTAAAATTGATGAAGGAATACAACATAATGACTATTGTGAAATTTCTAATTGAGAATGTATTGACTAGGTTTTGATGTCCTAGGATCGTAATGAGTAAAGGTACACACATTTTAAACAAAACAAATGTTTCTTTTACCAAGGAATTTGAAATATATAATTCCAAAAGCACACCTTATCATCCCCAAGCTAATGGAACTATTGAAGCATTTAATAAGATATTAGAAAATTCCTTAGCTAAGGTTTGCAGTGTGAATAGGGATAAATGAGATTTGAGGATACCAACAATACTCTAGGTATATAGCACCACTTGCAAGAGGATGACAGGATAGACAATTTTGAGGCTAGTGTATGGATAAGAAGTAGCAATGCCTATGGATTTTCTTAAACCATGTTTTCACATTGTTTCATTCACAAGAATGATTAAATATGGCATAGAAGAACTAAGACTTTAAGAAGTGTTGCAGCTGGAAGAAGATCACACACATGCAGGTTTTCATCAAAATGTTCAGGAAGCACATGAAAAAACCTAACATGATAGGTGCATACTATAGAAGAAGTTTCAACCAAGGGACTAAGTCCTGTTATATGATAGAAAATTCTAGAAACATCCAAGGAAGTTCCAAATGCATTTCCTTGGACACTATGTGATCAAAAGTGTGATAAATGCAAGATAAGTACATCTAGAAAAGCTCAATGGATAACCTATAGAAGGCATTGTGAATGGAATTGAACTAAAACTATATAGATACAATCAATCTTCTACGTAAAACTGAGAAAGTGGCCCATAACTAATGATTTATGTATATAATTTAATTGAAGAAAAATGATAGTTATTTTTCTTGTAATAGATGGAATAGTTGTGTGTTTTTTCATAGGAAAATAAAGACACTACACAAAGAGAAATATTGCATAGATAGAGATGTATCACATAAATATGTCCAACACGTAGTGTTGGGAGAAATTTTGGAAAAGTGGAAGAAAATTGTCAACATAAAGTGGAAAAAGAATGGAAAGCATTGGGGAAAAGGTGATCATTAGCTATGTTGGGAAGGTATTCACTTAATCATATGTTAAAGGAAACTTAATTAATTACCAAAGAATATTTTATAGCTTAAAAATCAGATTGGATCATCAAAATCTATCAAAAATGATTATTGATTAGACAGTTTACATGTATGGACTATGCACTAAAGAAAGATCCACAGTGTAGGATTTATGGAAGAATATTGTTCCATAAAACCACCAAGGATACATGCACAAAACAAGAATGCTATAAATATGTCGTAGAGGGCTCGATTTTGTTCATTTTGCACTTAAAGAGTTGGTGTTGATTAAAAATAGAAGAGAGTGAGTTATGAAAGAACTTGTGAGTGAAATTGTGAGATATTTTTGTGGTTAGTTGCAATAGTTGTATTAGGAGTAGTATATTTCCTTGATGGTAAAATTTCTAGCACCCCCAATAGCATGAATAAGTCGCACAGAGAAACCCTTATTTGTTGCACAACCCCAGCCATCACTAGAGGAGGTAGAAGTAATATCTTAAATTGGGGCAGCATAGGTCGTTGGATCATCACATCCCATGGAATTAGTGATGGAATGAACATATATTCTTCCTAAGAAACCAACAACTAGGGATATTAAGCCAAAGAAACATCCCAAGTACACCACGGAATTTCCATTTATCCCACCTAGCATTCTTGTGTAGGGTAACATGTTAGGATATGTGGAGCAGCTCAGGAATATAGATAATGAAATCATAAACAAAAGGAAATTATCAAAGATTACAGGACATTTATAGGGAGTGTCAAATACAAACCCAAATATTTTTTATCTTGAGCTACAGGAGTGGGCATTATGATTATAGAAATCGGGTATTTTGAACCTATTAGAGATCCCTCATCCACCCATTGTCCTAAAATCAATATTGTGAAAATATTATTGTTGACTTGTATACAAAGAGGTTGCCTATTGTTAGACCATTTAGTTGAGATTACCCCATGGGTAATAGCATGCATAATAGGCTTTTCAATCATAGGAGAAGATCCAAAGCCCCTACTCATGAATAATACACAAGAAAAGACCTTGGGAGAACAGGTACAGACATAGTATGGGACACAACGAGGAGGGCATAGATTATTAGTCTCATAGATAAATGATAAATACACTCACTTTTTAAGGTAGGTGATATCCTCTACATTACTCTGAAAGTGTAGGAAAGATAAGTTCCATTAGGCACAATTGTGGCAGCAGCAAAAAATGCACAGGGCATACAGATGAGTTAAGCGCCGTTTTTGGTCAACCAATTTTTGATAGATTATCTGGAGACACAAGACAATGACACAAGATTACATTATGCATGGTTGTTCAACCTGATTGCATTCACTGAATGGGATATTATCGAAGATATCCAGTTAGCAGAAGACACACAGCCACCTATTACAATTGCATGATTTTAACACTTATTGGTGTTTATGATTGCTCGTCGCAAAATAACATAAATATTACATTTTATGTTTCTAGGTAAATGATTATACTAGCTATAGAGAAGATTTCACACATCCCACCCAAAAATTTTTCCATGTATAAGAGGATCATGTGCTTCAAGGAAAATCGCCACTTTGTGTACATTTGGGATAAAAAGGATACCCACTATCAAATGGGTAAATTCCCTTTTAGATTGATCGTTGAAGAATTTAGGGCACATATCGCTACATTAGATACTAGTTGGAAGTAATACGAAGAAGGAGAACCTAAAGTGGGGACTATAGACAATAGCGAAAGTTAGAGGGAAAAATTGGGACAAAAACAACAAGGAGAAACAATGCAACCTCCTCTGTGGTAGGAAAAAGAAAAGGGTATGCAACAGGAGTAGCCAAAGACCTAATCCAAAGATATAGAGTCATAGGAAGTTGAATATATAGTGCACACGGACATGGAGAAACCAAAAAAAAGGAAATAAAGAAATCACATCCCATGCTAGGAAGAAATGGAAGGAAATGCTTGTAACCACCACCTAGGTTACGTCTCTATTTGAGGATGATATTGACAATATTTTTGAGAAAATGGATGAGAAATAAAAAGAACTAGGAAAAGCGTAATGTGATCAACAATGTGCATTGGAACAATTTGAGCAATTGTGGCAGTTGCTAGAAGCTAGCAAGTTAGTAGTTGCCCAACTAGATACCACAAAGAAGAGAGTACATATGGAGGCTCAAATTGTTCCTTGCCTACTGGAACCATGGTTAGATTCATATGCCACTTATGGAGATCACCAAACACTCCAAATCTCACCATAATCCATGGAATTCCCAATCGTTGAATTACAACAACATGCAAGAGGTTTTACTCATATAGATTTAATTTTGTCACAACTTTCATTGGATATTTGTGTTAGTTGTATAATAGTTTCATCATGGAGTTGTAGATATTTGCCACCACAAAAAAATTTGGAATTAGTACAGGAAAATACAACATAGGAAACATTATAGTGCGAAAATATGTGGTTAGAATAAGAAAAGAAGCAAGCCTTAAATAGAAAAATGATCTTGTATGTAGCAATTTAACTAGTGTATAGTCAAATAGTTAAGGAGCCTATGTAGGTTTATACCCTAGTAGAATTCCAAGTCATCAAGATAAGAGAGGGTGTTCAAGGATTCAAAATGAAAGTAGAGGAGCTAAAAGCGTACTAGAATCCATCCACCTCACCTGAAGAAAAGCATTTCCAAGAAGAAGAATACATACTATTTTACATTTTTCATAGATGAATAATTTGGAAGGTCGATGTTAGACTACATATGAGGAAGGGTTGAACTTATGGAGTAAAATATTATTGAACTATGAGTTGTAGGTTATAGCTCATAAAGTTCAAATTGTTGAAGAGAAGGTGCAAAAATGTGTCACCAATTTCAGTAGCATGCCAATGACCGAGAAGAAGACCACTATAAAAGAGAAGATGTAGTTGGACAACGAAATAAAACACATGATAGTAACATAGTAAGGATTGGTGCATAAAGTGGAAGCTTTGTAGGATGAAGAATTATGTATTAACAATGAAGTTTGGGAAGTACAGTAGGTATTCAAGACCATAGTTGAAGAAGGGGAGAAATGTATTACCACTATAATGACAATTGAATTATACACAAGATTAATTGTGCACATTGTTGAAATTCATTCCAAATTTGATAGTGTGAATGATGTACTCAAAACATTGAAGGAGATATCTAAGGAAATCATTTATTCCCCACAGGCCAATTTAATGGCTCGGGATGAGCCCCAAGTGTGCGTTGGGGGGTTGTTGGGGCCAGTTTTGGGTAAAATACTTGGAGGAATTTTAATGGAAGTCTGACAATTTTTGTGAAACTGAACGTAGAAGAGAAGAGCAGGAAAGAGCACGCAGAAAGGATTGGTGTGAAAAATTGTTGCTAAAGGAAAGATCATGCATAAAGGATTGGTGTGTAAGGTAGTTGAGTTAAAAGCTCTAAGATTGATTGAGTCTTTTGGACTAGTTTTGATGAGGTCAAACATATTACTTTTGATTTACCATCCCATTGTAAATGACCATGGTGATAATGAGGACAACTTGGATCGACATAATCATCTATAATTAAGTGGAATCCTAGAGGATTTGGGTTGGTTGCTTCTGGGGTTAACTTTAGGTTTATTAATTTTGGGGTGAGATTTTGAGCATGATTGTTATTGGAATGTTGTAATGTTTCTTTGATTAGGTTGGTGACTTAATTAGGGTTTAAATTGTAATGTTGTAATATTGTGCTTAGAGCATTTTAAATATTAATAGAAGATGGTTTATGGATGGTTTGTACCAATTGATGTGTTTTATGTGATGATTTCATAATGCATTAGGTTATGGTTATTTTAGTATATTTTAGTAAAGTTATGAGTAGTTTACAATATGTTGAATTTTTGGATGTGTAATATCTTGCCATCTATGAAAATGAAGTACCCATTTAAAAGAAATTAATGTTTTGATATATATCATGGATGTTATAGATGTTTTTGGATATATATAGCCTATGATTATGATTTGAGTAATGTCGAATGTTGAAAATGATAGTTTTCACACAGATTCCAATTCCCTTCACCAGTACAAAATTTTGGCTCATGCAATCCCCGCAGGTGCCTTGGGTGATACTTCATCTATTCTACAAGTGATTCCAAAAGGGCCTGTATCTAGTGGGGTTTTATTGACCTAACATTGTGCATTAACCTAGGTTAAACTCTCCCCAATCCAAATACATCCTTGAAAGTCCTCTAGTGCCTTATTCACTCCTTTTATTTTGTCGTCTATCTAAGGGTGATAGGTTATGTTAAAGGAAAACTAAATTATAAGTCTTGCAAACAAATATTTAAAAAAATTAAAGTAAACTTAGCATCTCCATTTGATATGATGATCTTGGTTATGCCATGTAGTCTAAAAGTTTCCTTCACGAGTATCTCAGTTGCTTCACAAGTGGACTTCATAGGAGTGAAGTGAGTTTTTATGCTCAACTTGTCAACCACCACCATGATAGCATTGTTTTCTTTAATTGTTCATGGAAATCCAGTGATGAATTCCATGGATATGACTTCTCAATTCTACTCTTTGATTTGTATAGGTTGCAATAATACAATGACATATTTGTGCTCCAATTTCACATGTTGATATTCAAAACATTTAGGAATGGAATATGCAATATCTTTCTTCATCTCAGGCCAATAATATTGTCTCCTTTTAGATGTTATCATTTTTTGGTAGACTGGGAGATCTAAATAAGGCCTCCTATGGAGTTTATCCATTGTGAACCTCTTCAAGTCCATTGAATCAGGTATGTGCAGCCAAACCTTGTACATTAAGTTGTTATGCTCTACCATTTGGTAATCAAAATACCTTGGCTGCTTGGGATTTTTCTCCAAACACCCTTTCACATGTTTGTAGTTTTATCTCTTTGTAAGGAATTTCTGATTTTTTCTTCTTATATCTAGCTCACAAGTGTTCATTGTTTCCATATATATATGTATAGTATATGTATATATATATATATATATATATATATATATATATATATATATATATATAATATAATATGTATATATGTATATATGTATATATGTATATATATTATATATATATATATATATATATATATAATATATATATATATATATATATATATATATATATATATATATATTATATATATATATATATATAGATATATTTCTGTTGAGCGCATTTGCTACCTAATTTTATTTATCCTTCATGTGACAAGATTCAAACTCACTAATGAAATCCATCCACTAAGCTTATCTATCGTTCAAGTGAGGTTGATCAAACAAATATCTTAGCCCTTTTTTTTATGTATCACAAATATCCTTACTAATAGGTAATGCCTTCACATTCATCTATGCCCATTTCCATGAGAGGTAGTCATAACTTAATAATTTATCATGATTTTTGAATAGTCCACGTAGCACTCATTGTTTGGTGATGCTCACAGGGGTGAAGAAGTGGGATTGCAACTAGCGAAATAAATCACATAGCGTATTTTATGTATTTTAAAAAAATATATTCATTGAATCTAATTAGATATAGTTCCAACTCGAAATTAATTTGAAGAGAAATTTTAATTTTTAAGACTATAATATCAAATAAAAACTACTTTAATTTCATATTAACCAACCTCGATCCATATTAACCCCAAATCTATCAAGGGGCAAGAGGGCTTCAATCTCTCAAGGTACAAACCTTTTTTTCTAGTGCAAAATTTAACAAAATGTTTGCACCTTGAGAGATTGGATCCCTCTTGGAACTTGATAGTTATAGGGTTTTTACGGATTTAGGTTGGTTATATAATACTATATAATATCTATATTTGTATTTGTGTCTCTTCGTTATTCCCTCTCTTTGTCTAAACCCCCAAATGTACACACACTCTCTCTCTCCCTCTCTTCACCTTCTCTGTCTATCTCTCTTCCCCTTCTCTCCCTCTCTATCTATATCCCTCTCTCTATTCTCTCCCACTCTCCTCTCTCCCTCACTCTCTCTCCATCAGTCCCTTGTAACCCCCTTTCTCTCTCCACCTTTCTCCCTCTATGTTTTTTTGTTCCCTCCCTCCCCTACCCCACCGATTCCATCTCTCTCTCCTCATGTCTATCTTCCTTCCTCTCTATCCCTTATCTCCCACCTCCCTCTATATCTCCCCCCAAATCTCTCTCTCTCTCTCTCTCTCTCTCTCTCTCTCTCCTCTCTCTCTCTTTCTCTCTCTCTCTTCCCTCCAACCTTTTCACTATCTCCCTCCCTCTCTGCGCCCCCTCCCCAACTCTCCCTTAAATTTAATCACATTGTATTGTGTTTAAGAAATTACCTAAATTAAAAAAACTTAATTGGTTGTAAAATATCAAATCTATATTTTGGATCAACGATATAAAAGAAGATAAAATAATCAAAAAACTTTAAGAAAATCATGCACTATATTTAATATATTATAATTAATAAATTTGCTTTCTCTCATCCCTTGGATCCTTAGCTAAGATGGATCTATTTTGGTTCTTTATATATAGTGGCTTGAGGGGGCCTGACTCAGGTTCAATGTTAGTTAGCCAAACAAATCCCTACACTATTGTCCCTTTCGACATCAACCCGTGGAGCACGAACTGGAGTCTCACCCGAAGCATTATGGGGGGATGTTGGAACCAAGTTTCCACACCCTTGAGATGGTTGTGAAGTCGGTTTATTTCAGCTATACCTACCTTCACGCAAGCTGCTTAGCCATATTTTCCACCCCTCAGTACCTTCGCGAAAGGTTACAATTGGCTTTCACGCAACCCTAACCTATGGCTTAGCTAGGACTTTTGCATTGCTAGGGAAGTGAACTACGATATTTCCTAAACTAGGCTAAGTGCTTACTTATCTTATTAACCAATCTTAGTTAGCTTCGCGTAAATAGGTGTTCTTACTTGCATTCACCTAACCAACACATTTACATACATTTGCTCATCATATAAGCATTATAAGCGAAATTCATACCCAACATAACAAGATGCATAAATAGGAAATAAAAGATGCAGAAATTGTAGAATACTTCTCTTTATTGATAATTCTAGATAATTACCGACATGACCCGCCCTGGGCACTCAGCCACAGGGGTCTTTTCACTCAGCTGCAGACTTCTACTCTAGGCCTTTACGCACTCAGCTGCAAAGCCTCTATCTACATTACTACACAAGACTTAGACTTCCTGCTCTAAGTCTATGACTCTTTTTTCTATTCCCTCTCCCTCTTCTCTACTTAGAGATTACCTCTTTTTATATAATTCCATGGTCCGCGGACCATGGGTAGATCTTCTATAGCTGACATTACAATTCCAAAGTAAGGGCAGACAACCCTATGACTCTTTAATAGCTACACGGTCTGCGACCACAAAATGTGGAGTCTTTACACTTGGATTAAAAAATTTGATGAAAATATGGGCTTTTAGCCCCAAAACTACCCTTGGGGGATCCTGCACCCAACAAGCCCCCAACACAAACATCGTGACTTACCCTCAAGTCACTCTATAGGCATGGAGATCTTAGCACGAAGACCTCCCAGCTCCATTTGGATGACCACAACCTCGACAACGCACTGAGTGGCCGCCTGTTGGACTTCTTCCATTCTCTGCTTGGTGACTGCCACTGAACTGCCACCCCGAATCTTCTACTGAGTTTCTTGCAGTGTCGCAAGCTTTCCTTCAATGGAAGCTGTGATCGTATATGCCTCGTCTAACCATGGTTGTAGGCACGCTTTGAGGACTGCTTATTTCTGCTAAGTGACATCCACCTATTCCTTAAGCACCTTTGCCTCCTACATCCTTGCGAGGCTCTGTGTAAGGGAAACCATCTACCTCTGTCTCTAGGTGCTCAATATTCAGGTCCTCCTGCAGGGTGGTCAGGACCTCGAATGAATATTTAAAAGGTCGCGTGTAGTTTACTACTGCATTGTCGATCATTGCTATTGATGTTGCAATAGCGGTGGCACATTGTTCCCCGACTTCCGGTGGAGTTGAAGGTTGAGCCCTCAACTGCAATTTTGTGATCTGTAGGTTCAGCTCTAGCTTAATCCTGGGCATCTCAACTCAAGCGTCACACACCCCTATGGCCAATTTGTGGATGCGCGCCTCAATCGGTTCTTCTGTCTGAATGTCCAACTCCGGGACCATTCGATAGGCTTCCTCCACTACCTACACAATTTGTTTATTTCATTCCACTACCTCGTTTCACTACAGGCCCAATTGCTCAATATTGATGTTCTGCTCACTCATCACCTACAGAGCGTGACTCTCTCATGCCCTAAGTTCCACAATGACTCGATCATGTAAGAGATGGAGCATCTCTCGGGGGAGCGCGGTCATATTCAATCCCACCCATTTCAATTTGCTGACCATCGGCCTATCAGCCTCATTTTCTATAGTAAGTGCTTCATCTGGTAGCACTATCGTGTTGGTCACGTTTGTGTGCAACATCTCCGTGGTAGCTGATGTGCTGATCATGAGGCTAGTGGACACCGTGCCAGCCTGTGGAGTGTGAACCTATAACTCCTACAACTCTATCTGGAGAACCCCTAATACTAATTTCTGTGTTGAAAAGTACGCAACAAGAAATGCTAAATTTAGAATGTGCTAAAAATAGACCTGCTAAAGATAGCATGCCTAAAAATAGCAGTTTGGCTAGTGAGGTCATTGGCCACATTGGGTGAGAGGTGAAACTGCTAAAAATAGAAAGTTCTAAAAATAGCATCTCTGGGTCCCTTCCTATTTATAGCAGTCCCTAGTCTATCTATAAGAAGTAAAATTAATTTTGGTCTTACCAACAGTTTGGAATATTAATCTCCAGGAGCTAATTAGTTAAGGAAAAGCAAACTTGAAGTCTTTGTGAGAACATGCAATTATTTCTCAATTAATTGGGGAATGTGTCCTTGATTTGCTCCATTGATTGAGGAATTAAGGATGAGTTCTATATTGAGAGAATCAGTTGACTTAGTTCTAACTAGTCAAGTCCAGTTAGATTATTTTAACAAGTTGCTAAAATAATAAAATATAGTTTGTTAATGCTTGCATGCATGTGACAACTATTATTTTAGATAATTGAAAATTCACTCATGGATAACTGTTGCATGTCAGTTCTGTCAGAGACCCAGTTGAGATTAGATATGGGATAGTGCACTATTAGAAGCTAGGATATTTCTAGTGAGTATTCCTTACATGAGGAAGGAATCTATTTTCTTCTATCACTACGTAGTTGGACTTGAGGTGACAACAGGTATGATCAGGTCAACTTACAGCCTATATAATGAGGCCTAGGTAGTCCATGTTTTTCATCTTCTGATTGAAGATCATCAGGATCTTCTTATTACAGAGAGAGCAGGATAGCTATTGAGCTGATTCTTTTGGTATGTTGTTGAGGATCTCCACTTGATTGATAATACATGTTGGGGTTTTATGCTGGTGCTTTCCTCTAGATATATCTTGTGTTGTGTGTGATTATTTCTCTTGATCAGTTATGCATGTTTCTACTTGATGTTGCTCATGAATTCGATTATTCTTCTGCTTAATGTTTTGTAGAAGGATAACAAGTATTATGCTTTAGGACATTGCATATATTGGTTTGTTCTACAGGTGAAATTTCTACATGGTATCGGAACACAGGTGATCAAGCAAGAACAATATACTGAGAGTAGATTTGAAAGTTTTGAGTTTTGGGCCGAGATATTACAGAGAAGATCTGAAAATTGCTGTACAAAATTTTCAGAAATAAGTAGCAGTTTGGATTCCTTGCGGAAAAATACCCAAAATCAAAAAAAAAAAATTGGCTGAATCAGAGTTCAAATGAGGGAGATATCACTAATTTAAAATCAACTCCTTTTCTAGATAATTTTGTGATGGCAGGAAAGTGGAAATAGATTGGTGTGAGAGCCAAGAAACTATATGCACTTGAGGTACAAGATGCAAGCAAATCCTTGAGGAGCAAGGTAAAGGTTAGAGACTTGGTGGTTGAGAGGGAGAGTATATTACCTCTCAACATGCAGCGCTAGAAGAAGTTTCAGACAATTGTGGAGGAGTCACGATTGGTGCGGCAGCTTTAGGAGGTTGTGGAGCAACCACAATAGGGGAAGCTGAGTGGAGATCGGTAGAGACATCTACTCATGTAGAGACCTCCAGTAGGGGGAAACTTCGCGCCAAGTGGGCTGGGGGATCACATGCAGCCATACCTCGAGGTAGGAGGTGGGGTGATATAGAGTGATCGTCACAAGGAGGAGGGGCAGGATCCTTGAGGTACCCAACCTCTTGGATGAGACCTTGCTATAGGAGCACCGATGTGGAGTAGCAGGAACAGACTGATTGGGTAGAGACAGATGTGGATGGAGCACTAGAGAGGGCGACAATGCAGGGAATCCCAGGATAGCGCATAGCTAGCAGGCTGCAACAATGCAAGAGACACAAGTGTTTTGAACAGTACTAGGTGGTGCAGAGAGGTGTGCAATGGTGCATGATGCATGGAGATGTTGCAATAGTGCAGATGTCAAAGATGGAGCACTTGTCAGCAGCAGGTAGAGCTTCAGCATCAAAGTATGTTCCTAGCCCAACAAAGTGGTCAGTTGGGAGTGTTTTTATTCCAAGTGTTGTTCGAGAAAGTGGATTGGGTAGAAGTGCTGCATGCAGAACATTCCAAAGTTACAGGATCGAGCTCGGGAGGAAGCTTTTCTTATTGAGAGGGAGTGTTGAAAAGTGTACAACAAGAACTGCTAAATTTCGAATGTGCTAAAAATAGACCTGCTAAAAATAGCATGTCTAAAAATAGCAGTTTGGCCAGTGAGGTCATTGGCCACATTGGGTGAGAGGTGAAACTGCTAAAAATAGAAAGTTCTAAAAATAGCATTTCTGGGTCCCTTCCTATTTATAGCAATCCCTAGTCTATCTATAGGAAGTAAAATTAATTTTGGTCTTTCCAGTAGTTTGGAATATTAATCTCCATGAGTTAATTAGTTAAGGAAAAGCAAACTTGAAGTCTTTGTGAGAACATACAATTATTTCTCAACTAATTGGGGAATGTGTCCTTGATTTTCTCCACTGATTGAGGAATTAAGGATGAATTCTATATTGAGAGAATCAGTTGACTTAGTTGTAACTAGTCAAGTCGAGTTATATTGGTTTAATAAGTTGTTAAAATAATAAAATATAGTTTGTTAATGCTTGCATGCATGTGACAACTATTATTTTAGATAATTGAGAATTCACTCATGGATAACTGTTGCATGTCAGTTTTGTCAGAGACCCAATTCAGATCAGATGTGGGATAATGTACTATCAGATGCTAGGATATTTCTTGTAAGTATTCCTTGCATAAGGAAGGAATCTATTTTCTTCTATGACTATGTAGTTGGACCTGAGGTGACAACAGGTATGATCAGGCCAAATTACAGCCTATATAATGAGGCCTAGGTAGTCCATGATTTTCATCTTCTAATTGAAGATCATCAAGATCTTTTGATTACAGAGAGATCAAGATAGCTATTGAGCTGATTCTTTTTGTATATTGTTGAGGATCTCCACTTGATTAATAATACATGGTTGGGGTTTTATGCTGGTGCTTTCCCCTAGATATATCTTGTGTTATCTGTGATTATTTCTCTTGATCAGTTATGCATGTTTCTACTTGATGTTGCTCATGAATTCCATTATGCTTCCGCTTAACGTTTTGTAGAAGTACAACAAGTATTATGCTTTAGGACATTACATATATTGGTTTGTTCTACAGGTGAAATTTCTACATGGTATTGGAGCACAGGCAATCAAGAAAGAACAATATACTAAGAGGATATTTCAAAGTTTTGAGTTTTGGGCCGAGAGTTTACAGAGAAGATCTGAAAATTTCTGTACAAATTTTTCTAAAATAAATAGCAGATTTGGATTCCTTACAGAAAAATATCTAAAATCAAAAAAGAAAAATTGGCTGAATCAAAGTTCGGGTGAGGGAGATATCACTGATTTGAAATAAACCCTTTTTCTAGAAAATTTCGTGATGGTGGGAAAGTGGAAATAGATTGGTGTGCTAGAGAAGAACCTGTATGCACTTGAGGTAGAAGATGCCTGCAAAGCCTTCAGGAGCAAGGCAAAGGTTAGAGACTTGGTGGTTGAGAGGGAGAGTATATTACCTCTCAACATGCAGCGCCAGAAATAGTCCCAGACAATTATGGAGGAGTCACGATTGGTGCAACAACTTTAGGAGGTTGTGGAGCAACCATAGTAGGGGAAGCTGAGTGGAGATCGAGTAAAGACATCTACTCATGTAGAGACCTCCAATAGGCGGAAAATTTGAGCCAGGTGGACTGAGTGATCACATGCAGCCATACCTCCAGGTAGGAGGTGGAGCGATATAGAGTGATCCTCCCAAGGAGGAGGGGCAGGATCCTTGAGGTACCCAACCTCTTGGATGAGACCTTGCTACAGGAGCCCCGATGTGGAATAGTAGGAATTGATTGATTGGGTAGAGACGGATGCAGATTGAGCGCCAAAGAGAGTGACAATGCAAGGAATCCCAGGATAGCGCATAGCTAGCAGGCTGCAGCAATGCGAGAGGCACAAGTGTTTTGCATAGTACTAGGTGGCGCAGAGAGGTGGGAAATGGTGCAAGATGCATGGAGATTTTGCAGAAGGACAGATGTCAGAGAGGGAGCACTTGTCAGCAGCAAGTAGAGCTTCAGAATCAGAGTATGTTCCTAGCCCAACAAAGTGGTCAGTTGGGAGTGTTCTTTTTCCAAGTGTTGTTGGAGCAAGTGGACCGGGTAGACGTGTTGCAAGCTGGACATTCCAAAGTTACAGGATTGAGTTCGAGAGGAAGCCTTTCTTGTTGAGATGGAGTGTTGAAAAGTGTGCAACAAGAAATGCTAAATTTAGAATGTGCTAAAATTAGACCTGCTAAAAATAGCATTTTAGCTAGTGAGATCATTGGTCACATTGGCTGAGAGGTGAAAGTGCTAAAAATAGAAAGTTCTAAAAATAGCATTTCTGGGTCCCTTCCTATTTATAGCAATCCCTAGTCTATCTATAGGAAGTAAAATTAATTTTGGTCTTACCGGTAGTTTGGAATATTAATCTACATGAGTTAATTAGTTAAGGAAAAGCAAACTTGAAGTCTTTGTGAAAACATGCAATTATTTCTCCACTAATTGGGGAATGTGTCATTGATTTGCTCCACTGATTGAGGAATTAAGGATGAGTTCTATATTGAGAGAATCAGTTGACTTAGTTCTAACTAGTGAAGTCCAATTAGATTATTTTAACAAGTTGTTAAATAATAAAATATAGTTTGTTAATGCTTGCATGCATGTGACAACTATTATTTTAGATAATTGATAATTCACTCATGGATAACTATTGCATGTCAGTTCTGTCAGAGACCCAGTTGAGATCAGATTTGGGACAGTGTACTATCATATGCTAGGATATTTCTTGTAAGTATTTTTTACATGTGGAAGGAATATATTTTCTTCTATGACTATGTAGTTGGACCTGACGTGATAGCAGGTATGATCAGGCCAACTTACAGCCTATATAATGAGGCCTAGGTAGTCCATGATTTTCATCTTCTGATTAAAGATCATCAAGATCTTCTGATTACAGAGAGAGCAGGATAGCTATTGAGCTGATTCTTTTTGTATGTTGTTGAGGATCTCCACTTGATTGATAATACATGGTTGGGGTTTTATGCTAGTGCTTTCCCGTGGATATATCTTGTGTTATGTGTGATTATTTCTCTTGATCAGTTATGCATGTTTCTACTTGATGTTGCTCATGAATTCGATTATGCTTTCACTTAATGTTTTGTAGAAGTAGAATAATTATTATGCTTTAGGACATTGCATATATTGGTTTGTTCTACAGGTGAAATTTCTACATGGTATTGGAGCACAGGTGATCAAGAAAGAATAGTATACTGAGAGGTGATTTCAAAGTTTTGAGTTTTGGGCTGAGAGTTTACAGAGAATATTTGAAAATTTCTATACAAAATTTTTAGAAATAAATAGCAGATTTGGATTCCTTACAGAAAAATACCCAAAATAAAAAATAAAAAAAATCGGTTGAATCAGAGTTCGAATGAGGGAGATATCGCTGATTTAAAATCAGCTCCTTTTCTAGAAAATTTCGCGATGGCAAGAAAGTGGAAATAGATTGGTGTGCTAGCCAAGAACCTATATGCACCTAAGGTACAAGATGCATGCAAAGCTTTGGAGCAAGGCAAAGGTTAGAAACTTGGTGGTTGAGAGAGAGAATATATTACCTCTCAACATGCAGCGCCAGAAGAAGTCTCAGACAATTGTGGAAGAGCCACGATTGGTGTAGCAGCTTTAGGAGGTTGTGGAGCAACCACAACAGGGGAAGTTGAGTGGAGATCCAGTAGGGACATCTACAGATGCAGAGACCTCCAGTAGGGGGAAACTTCAAGCCACATGGGCTGAGGGATCACATGCAGCCATACCTTGAGGTAGGAGGTGGGGTGGTATAGAGTGATCATCCCAAGGAGGAGGGGCAGGATCCTTGAGGTACCCAACCTCTTAGATGAGACCTTGCTATAGGAGCCCTGATATGGAGTAGCAGGAACTGATTGATTGGGTAGAGAGAGATGCGGATGGAGTGCCACAGAGAGCAACAGTGTAGGGAATCCCAGGACAACGCATAGTTAGCAGGTTGCAGCAATGTAAGAGGCACAAGTGTTTTGCACAGTACTAGGTGGCGCAGAGAAGTGTGCAATGGTGTGAGATGCATGGAGATGTTGCAGTAGCGCAGATGTCAGAGGGAGCACTTGTCAGCAACAGGTAGAGCTTCGGCATCAGATTATGTTCCTAGCCCAACAAAGTGGTCAGTTGGGAGTGTTTTTGTTCCAAGTGTTGTTGGAGCAAGTGGACTCGCTAGATGTGTTGCATGTAGAACATTCCAAAATTACAGGTTCAAGTTCGAGAGGAAGCCTTTCTTGTTAAGAGGGAGTGTTGAAAAGTGTGCAACAATAAATGCTAAATTTAGAATGTGCTAAAAATAGACTTGCTAAAAATAGCAGTTTGGCCAATGAGGTCATTGGCCACATTGGGTGAGAGGTGAACTGCTAAAAATAGAAAGTTCTAAAAATAGAATTTCTGGGTCCCTTCCTATTTATAGCAGTCCCTAGTCTATCTATAGGAAGTAAAATTAATTTTGGTCTTACCAGCAGTTTGGAATATTAATCTCCATGAGTTAATTAGTTAAGGAAAAGCAAACATGAAGTCTTTGTGAGAACATGCAATTATTTCTCAACTAATTGGGGAATGCATCCTCGATTTGCTCCACTGATTGAGGAATTAAGGATGAGTTCTATATTGAGAGAATCAGTTGACTTAGTTCTAACTAGTCAAGTCCAGTTAGATTATTTTAACAAGTTGTTAAAATAATAAAATATAGTTTGTTAATGCTTGCATGCATGTGACAACTATTATTTTAGATAACTGAAAATTCACTCATGGATAACTGTTGCATGTCAGTTCTGTCAGAGACCCAGTTGAGATTAGATATGGGACAGTGTACTATCAGATGCTAGGATATTTCTAGTGAGTATTCCTTACATGAGGAAGGAATCTATTTTCTTCTATGACTACGCAGTTGGACCTGAGGTCACAGTAGGTATGATCAGGCCAACTTACAGCCTATATAATGAGGCCTAGGTAGTCCATGATTTTCATCTTCTGATTACAGAAAGAGCAGGATAGCTATTGAGCTGATTCTTTTTGTATGTTGTTGAGGATCTCCACTTGATTGATAATACATGTTAAGGTTTTATGCTGGTGCTTTCCTTTGGATATATCTTGTGTTGTGTGTGATTATTTCTCTTGATCAGTTATGCATGTTTCTACTTGATGTTGCTCATGAATTCGATTATGCTTCCGCTTAATGTTTTGTAGAAGTAGAACAAGTATTATGCTTTACGACATTGCATATATCAGTTTGTTCTACAGGTGAAATTTCTACATGTTGTTGCTCTTTGAATTGTTGGAGGGCCTCTGTGGTGACATCCCTCATCATTTCTCCAATATCGTGCAAATCCCCCTTAGTGAGGGTGATTGGGTCAAAGTATGTCTTTGAAGCCTAGCTTTTCTTCCATGGCATTGCCTTCTCTTACGGTCACTGACGCTTGAGTTAGGTGGACATCGTCTGTGAGTCCATGCCACCTTGTTCTATTGGCTCCTTTGTTTCTGCCTCAGCCCCATACGAAGGTGACTTCTGTCCTTCACACTCTTCTCCTCATGTCTCCTACTTTTCTGCCAATTTGGCAGCATCACGTGCTACCTAGGTCTTAGCCTCCGCTTCCTGTTTTCTCTGCTTCTCAGCCAATTGTTCCATTCTAAGATTTTTTTCTTCCTTCTTACGTTTCACGGTAGACTTGTCCATTTCCACGGTAGAGCCTATTGCAACTTTCCACTCTGGTGGTCAAGACTCAAGGAATTGAAAGATAACATCATCAGTTGCTAGATATGGTAAGTTATGCCATGTCTTTGTAGGGTCCTTCCGTGCACTGATAAAGACATGGTGGAAATATGCTTTGAAATCTGCAAAGCTCTACAAACTAGTGTATACTATGGGTGACAACCACTACATGCAATTGATCCCCATCGCGATACTCCTCTCCATCAAGATCCAAAAGATCTTTCCTTTATTTACGTGTTGCTCATGCTTGGTCACCCACAACAAAGCATACTTCACTGCCTCTGGAAGATCTAGCACAACCGAAGAGAATTGGTTATCTTCTAGTAGCTCCCATGCCACCAGCACAATCGAGAGCAAGAGCCATGCATAGTGGAACATCTTGCCCTGCACTTATGCCTCACGATAGTTCGCAAGGAACTCGTCGCATATATAATTTTTCGAGTTGAATTGGACTCCTTCAGTGCATTGGGCTGCTAATGCAATCACAAGCGTGGGCACCTCATCCGCACAATACTTTCGTATCACCTTCCCTCCTAATATTTGTGTTGCTATCTTGATTGTAGGGTTGTTAATGCTGGAGATGGCATATCCCCGCTTCTTCTTCTCCAACTTCAATTTATACATCATAGCCTCTGCGAGGGCTAACTCACCACCTTTTCCTTCTTATATATTGGTTGGATTCTCCCCTAAGTAAGGTAGCCATGTGATCTGATGAATCAAGTGGTCTGTGATGGGAATGGGCTCCTCCAGCCACAAACACCCATCATGCACCAAGTAGAGCAACTACCTGATGACGAAAATGGTTACTGGGGTATGGTGGTAATGCAGTACCCAAAGAAGGTTGAGTAGCCCAACTTTCTCTACACCCTTGGGCCATCTTTGTGGCTCTAATTCGATCGTTGCAGCAGTCATATCAATATTCCAAAGCATTAACTACTCAGTCGCTAAATGCATGAATTTCTCGTGATCTACAAGGTCCTAATCTTCAAACTTTTGTACAGGAACCCGCCCTAGGCACGACCCCTAAAAAACAATGTCATCCAAGAGCAACAAAGTTTGCAGGGAGATCTTGCTCTCATCTATGTCCTTTGGCACTGTGGCTTTGCCCTTGCACGGAGGAACATATTCTCGTAACCTGGTAATAAGGTCCTTACCCTGGGTTTCAACTTCCATTTCCACATCCTCCTCATCCACCAGGATTTCTTCATATTCTTCCTCGTCTGCCTCCATATTAATGGCCTTCCCCTTTTCCTGCAAAGTGAGCTTGGTCCTCTGTGGGTTTCTTGGTGAGATGCACACTAGTAGGATAGTCTACCTATCCTTCTTTGGTCTCCGTGTCCTAGGTGATTTAGGGACTTCGACTACCACTTTGGCACTCTCTGGGACAACTTTTACTACCTCAATTTCCTCTGTGGCTTCCTCAGCTATCACCGCTCCTATGTCCATGGCTTTCGCGGATGTTAACAACATTCTATTTAGGAGGTCCTGCATTTCCTTCGATAATCTCTCAAATGTTGAACTTGCTCTCAAAGCCTCAAAGTTCGCACGTTCCATACACACCTGATAGTGCAACAGCTAAGTTTTCAAAATGCCAAGTGTTTTTCACTGGACAGCCACTTGTAATTTATAGGGCCTTTTGAATTCAAATCTGACCTTTACCACCACATTCAACCCATTAATGTTAGATTGGTGGTAGATTTTCAAGATTCCAACCCAAAAATTTTGCCTTAAATGCCTGTCGCCCGCTCCATTTGGCCATAATCCAACCATCAAATCGTGAACAGTGACTTTAACAGTCACTTTCCGATAGACCTGCGTGCTATTTCCATGGGTAGCATAGCTGCCTTCACACTATCGTGCATCCTGTGACACTTCGCTACTTCATGTAATCCTGAAATCACGCAGCTCCCCAACTTGGGCAGTGCAGTTTATAGTCCCGCGCCTCCTTTCAACTACCTGGATCGCTAAGACTATGCTTCTGTTGCATAGTCAGATGGTCGCACCACCTTTGTATGGCTTCAATCAACTACCATTCGCCTTTCCTTGGAAGGCATCTCCATTCAACTTAACCAACTAGACCATGCCACCATCAGTAATCTCCTTAATAACATAGGTCCCTAGCCAATGCATCCTGAATTTCCATGAAAATTTATCAAACTTACTATCATACAACATCACCAAGTCATTCACCTTAAAGGTGCATAGCGTAATATGTCAGTCATGCCACGCTTTTTCACACTACTTTTAGACCTGTTGATGAAATCCAACCAAAACTATATCTTCTTCAAGCTCATCCAACTACGCAAGCCTCTCTTCTAGGGCTCTGCAATCTGTCATACCTGTGAGCACCGCTATGTACAGACTAGGAACAATGTTCTCCATGGGCATCATCACTTCAACACCGTATACCAACCTAAAGGGTGTCTCTCCTGTTAACTTCTTGCACGTCATCCAGTAAGCCCATAGCACTGCAAGTATGTGTAGGTCCCAATCACTTCGCTGAGAATTGTAAACCTTGGTCAATGCATTTTCAAGTACTTTGTTGAACGCCTCCACTGTCCCATTAGCCTATGGGTGATAATGTGTGCTCTTCTAGTGATATACATGAAATTCCTCCATTAGTGCACTGATCGTCTCATTTAGGAAGTGTGTACCACAATCACTTAGCAAGATCCTTGGACATCCAAATCAGGTCAGTACATGATCAAATAGGAACTTTGCATCCATCGCACCTGTGCAATCCTTCACTGGTTGCGCTTCTACCCAGTGAGTTAAATAATCCATCACGGTGATAATGTACCTTGCCCATGTCTTCCCTTGTGGCTGAATGGGTCCTACAAAATCTATTACCCACTTCTCAAAAGGTTGCAACGCCATTTGTTGATTCAAAGACATTTCATCCCTTCGTGATGGCCTACCTATTCTTTGACATACATCACACTCCTTGCATTATGCTTTTGAATCCTAATGAAGGGTTGGCCACCACAACCCAATGCATAGAATCTTCTGCGCAATTGCTCTCCATGCATAATCTCCTCCCGCAACTCCCCCATGAGTTTCCGCGAGGATGTTGCTTCATTCAAACTCAAGTACATATTGTCGCAATATATCATCATTCCCCATATTGTATAGTTGCACAACAATGACAAAGAAATCTATTGCACACACCACTAATTCCTTCTTTTGTTTGATAAAGTATCCTTTCGGTGAAGTTCCTGTTGATAGGAAGTGTATTATATCCTCAAAATGACCATCTGTAATGTGCACTACAAATAGTTGCACGTCAGGGAGTCCTTCTTCCAAGTTAGTATTTCCTCCCCTATTTCGATGAGCGATAGATGGTCTCGTCCCGTGTTCAATCGTCCAGGATTCATAACAACTTCAAAATCGTACTCTTGGAACAATAAGAGCCATCTACAAATTCACCCCCCCAACACAGGCTTATTGACTAGGTACTTCAGCGTGAAGTGATCTGTATACATCTGAAAATGGCCTTCTAGCAAGTAGTTTCGGTACTTCTGGAGCGCATACACCATAGCTAGCCCCTCTCGTTTAGTGGTAGAATAGTTCTTCTCTGATTTGGATAGTCTTCAACTTGCGAACACGATAAGGTGATCCAAATTTTCTCCGCCATCCTATGTTAGTACTGGCCCAGTGCTATACATCATGCCTTGACATGTACATGAAACTCTTTCTTCCAGTTTGGGAGGACTAGAATCAGCGCAGTAACCATATTTTCTTTCAATAAATCCAAGCTTTTCTTACAACCATCGTTCCAACATAACGTGACATCCTTCTTCAACAATTTTTCCATCAACGTTGTGATCTAGGCATAGATTTTGATAAAATTCTTGTAATATCCCATATTTATCATAGTAGCACGCAGCTCTTTCACACTCCTAGGCACTTCCAAGTTTAGTATCACCACAATCTTCATGGGGTCTACCATCAGTCCTTGTCTACAAACCACATGCCCCAATAGGTTCCCAAAAGGAATGTCGAACAGGCACTTCTTGAGATTGAGCATGATCTGATATCGTCGACAAGTATCCAACATCAAACACAAGCTTTCTACATGGCGCTTCACTAGCCCAAATATAGTCCAGTCATCAAAATATACCTCCAGGAACTTATGATTAAATTCCTTAAATGCCACAAAAACCATGTGCGAAAATATTGCGGGTGCATTATTCAATCCAAACAGCATTATAGTATATTGAAAGCAACCCCATTCAGTCGTGAAGGTTGTCTTGCTCCTATCCTCCGGTGCGATTTTGATTTGGTGGTACCTAGAGAACCCATTGGTGAAGGAATATGCTTCTTGGCCACCTACATTGTCCAACACTTCATTCGTGAATGGAGTCGGGAAAGGATCATGCACACAAGCGTCATTCAGTTTTCTGAGATCCATTCATATCCTTATCTCATCCTTTTGCTTCTTCTCTTGCACCACCATTGGGCTTACCCAATCGGACTCTTTCATAGGCTCAATGATTCCTGCTACTAGCATTTTGTCTAGCTCTAAGTGGACCTTCTCCTTGTATTTCGGATTTAGGCGATAAGACCTCTACTTAACTCGCTTTCAGTCGGGTTTTAAAGTGATCTTCATCACTCCTAGATCTCTGATTATTCCTTTCAAATTGGAAACTTGGCAGGGAATAAGTCATGATATTCGTGGAGTAATTTAGAGACCTTGTCCACCATTGCATCATCCCAGTAGTCTCCAATCTTTGTGAATTTGGGTTCTGCCTCTGTACCAATGTTCACTTGTTTTATTTTCACCAACGTGGTTATATCAGGGTTCTTAATCTGCACTCCTTGAACCTTGCAATGGCCTTCTGTTTCTGGAATGTTAATCTTCCGTGGATCCTCATCATCATCTTCAGTAGTTACATTATAACATTCAAGCGCGTGATTCATCTGAGTAGCCCATTCAGGCTGAATTAGGTCTAAAGGATCATGTGTTATCCTAAATATGGCTTCTTTCACCTCTTGTAGCGCTTCATCAATACTGTCAAACCCGTCCTCAAAACTGAATGTCATCATGAAACCTTCGTACAGGATATCCCATTCACCTATCCCATGGCAGAGCTCTATTTCTATATACCAATTCACTCGGATAACATCTAGGGTATGACAGAATAGGTGCACCCACTCAAGTTGTAGCTCTTCTCCATGAGCCTGCGTCCATTTGGCCAGATGCACACGCGGATTATTCTGCCCATCGTACTTGTCTATTAGTCACATCTTAGGCTTTCAAAACTATGTTCTCATCATCCTCCTACATTCACGTCAATCATCAAAGCTTTCCTTGTGTGTACCCTACCATCTTGCGAGCGTAGCACACAGTGGCTAGTCCAAGGCCTAGAAGCGCTTCTTTTCTGGTACCTCCCTTTCAAATGCATCTAAAAATATATATACCTCATTTAGACCATCATAAGTAGGTAGGTTTCTTACCTTTGCTGACACACAGCGTAGCGACCAAGTCAACATGTTTTAATTCAACGTAGTTACTTTGTGTAAACAATTTTTCCAGTGCTCTATTTCTTCATCGAAATCTGAAGTGTAGGAACTCTCGCAATCCCGTGTAATCCATGCATCCAATGTGGGATTCACCCAATCTTGGTCTCATGTTGTTATCTTATAGATGCAGTCCAGATCATCATCACTCTCATAATCACAGACTGGCTCCATATAACATGATCCTTCAGCAGGATCTAGGGGTATTATCACGCGTAGTGATTTCTTCTTAAAGATCATCTTTCACTTCTTCAAATTAACTACCCCATTCATATCAGTAGCCTGGTCAATTCCCAAGAGCGTACAGTAGGGATTTTTGTCATCCACAATCTCTATTACTTCAAAATCTGCCACCGCACTCGCTCCCTCATTGTCCATGGTCACCCCCTGCAGCCGCCCCATGGCGATGATTTTCTGCTAATTTGCCATCCTTAGCTGAATCAGAGGCTCTTCTAGTGCAGGTCTCCCCATTTTATCCCAAGTTTGTTTCGACAGAACATTCGCCTTTGATCCCAAGTCCAAAATGACTTGATCCATTTCATACTCTCCTCTATGTGCGGTCAGTCTTATCTCCTGTCCTGTCCTTGTTTTATGCTTACCAATCTTTCGCACTATGCACAACTTACCTGGCATAGTTCCAGTGCATCTATTGATGAGTTCTTGTAACCCTTTCACAGTCTTACTATCGCGCAGTAACTTCATACAGGTTTCCAGGAAAGTTGTGAGCATAGATGGGTCCATCTCCAGCTTCGGTTTGTCATTGCTTTCTGAGGTGGAGGCCTCAGTGAAGCTCTTCTTAGCTTCCATGAAGGCTTCACGAGCATGCTCCAAATCAAACTTAGCCTCTTTCATTGGGGCTTTACGAACCCATGTACTGTCTTCTGGTTGTTTGCCCTTGTCATCCCCTATCGTGATCCCACTTCTTAGCCCTATATTCATGTTCGGATCTTCCTCACATGGCTCAGACCTCATCATTTGAAGGTTTTGAGTCAGTGGAGATGGTAGCACCACTTTGTCTTGTATCCTAGCTATTAGCATAGGACAGTCTTCTATTTCATGATCAAATAGTGTGCAATACTTGCACGATGGGCGCATTAGATTAGTGCGATCCCATGTATAGTGTCCTAGTCCTCCGCAATTGTATAAAATCAACTATCACCGAACTCTACCAGGTCCTCCTCCACCTTGGCCTTGTTCGTGCCTGTGAAATCCTATCCACACCATCCCTGCATTATGGTCAAGGGGCGGCGTTTTAACCTGAACCCATTAGGCGGTAGTTCTATCCATAATCAATTCATAGCTCCTGCAAGTACACTCATCATGTCCTACCAACCTACAAAAGTTGCAGAACAGTTGTTCGATGCTTGCACATACTTCTGTAGCAAGTGACAGTTATCCATTGCATGTTTTTTGGCTACCTGATAGATAGCACACCATAAAGCAGGCGCCATGCTAGGTCTTGCTTGAGCTTCAGGCCTTAAAGGCATCGGTCCTCCTCCTACAATGTAATTTGTAAAGACTGGGCAATGGTCATTGTCATGACCCTGACTGTTGCATTTCAACCATCATACCTCCTCGCGTACCTCTAGTCAAACTATCCTGTCCTACTTCAGGCTTTGCATCTCAAGGCACATATTCTTCAGCTCCACATGAATCTGCTGAACTCCTAGGTTAGGCTCCTACATCGGAGTCTCATGTAGTCTCATGGAAATCTCCAAGGCCTCTACCTGAGTTGTTATCTTTTTTTGCGGCAACACACTCCTTAAGTGTGGTAGTAGCGTAGCCAAAAACCACTCGTGATGCTATCCATCTGTCAAATTCATGTTTGCTTCACGAATTATACATTTCAACCTCTGATCTAGTTCCCAAGGTGTGTTGCCCAGTCACATTGCAATCTCTTTGAAGCCCACAATCGACTGCACTTCGGATTTATGCCTACTAAATTCCCTATTTAGTGTTGCCTAGATATCTGCTACACCAGCATTCGAGTTATCGTTAGAGTACTTAATATACCAGGTTAGTGCGTAATCTTGTAGAGAACTAACCAGTGTCGCCTTCTTTATGTGATCATTTGTAACACCTTGAGCTTCCCATACAGCCCTCACAATGAACCAGAATTGGTCTGGGTCCTCATTTCCCAAGCCTTTGAACAAAGGCAACTTCATTGTATTCGCCATTCTAAACCGCGATGGAGGTGGAGGTGGTACAAGTGAAGTTGGAGGCGATGGTGGGGAAGTCGGAGGTGGTGTGGGCAGAGGCGGTATTCGTAGGAATCCTTGTCTTATTAACTGAATAGCACTTCGCAGAGAGACCTTTTCTATCCCTTCTTCATCCATTCGCGGAGGTGAAATCAAGGGGCTATACTCCGAACCCTTATTTCCTTCGTTTCTATAAATTTTTCCACTTCGCGTAGTCCCTAACATCAAGGTAGTTGCATAACCCATTTTTTGCACAAAAACGTTTTAATCCAAGTGTTTAAAGATTTTATGTGATTATCTCACGGTCCTTTGAAAAAACATTGCTATGCCTCACTATAGTTGACTGAGGAATCGACCGTGAATTCTGTCACAAATCCTCCTATCACGTGATCAAGCCAATCATTGACAACGTGGGTGATCTTATCCTCCAATGCTTCCAACCATCGCACTAGCTCTGCGGTCCACACAATAGGACCGTCAAGTTTCCACCTTCCTTGTATATCTGCTAGCTTTGCAATCCATTCATACAGCTCAACTGGAAAGGAGGCGAAAAAGATTTCATGGATCTCCATATACAGGTACCTGTCTAGCCACTATTCTTTTGTTAGTCACGGATTTCTGTTTTCTTGTGTCACAAACTCATGGATCCTTTTTTCCAACCAGCCTTTGATTTCTTTCTTAGTTGGATTCCAGTGATACGACATCCCACATCTCTTATGTAGATTTCGGTCCCAACAACTGAACCATTTGTTGGCTTGAGGGGGCCTGACACAGGTTTAACGTTATTTAGCCAAACAAATCCCTACGCTACTGGCCCTTTCGGCATCAGCCCGTAGAGCGTTGACCGAGGTCTCACCCAAAGCAGTATGGGGGGATGTTGGAACCAAGTTTCCACACCCTTGAGATGGTTTTGATGTCAGTTTATTCCGGCTATACCTGCCTTCACGCAAGTTTCTTAGCCCTTTGTTCCACCCCTCAGTACCTTCGTGAAAGGGTACAATTGGCTTTCACGTAGGCCTAACTTGTGGCTCAAGGACTTTTGCACTACCAGGGCAGTGAACTATGATATTTCCAAAACTAGGCTAAGTGTCTTACTTATCTTATTAACCGATCTTAGTTAGCTTCGCGTAGATAGATGTCTTACTTGCATTCACTTAACCAACACATTTACGTACATTCATGCATTATATAAGCATTATAAGCAAAATTCATACCCAACATAACAAGATGCATAAACAGGAAATAAAGACGCATAAATTGTAGAATACTTCTCTTTATTAATAATTCCGGAAAATACAGACTTGACCCGCCCTATGCACTGAGTTGCAGGGGTCCGTGCACTCAGCTGCAGACTTCTACTCTAGGCCTTTGTGCACTCAGCTGCAAAGCCTCTACCTACACTACGACCCAAGACTTAGACTTCCTTCTCTAAGGCTATGACTCTTTTCCTATTCCCTCTCACTCTTGTCTACTTAGAGCATAGCTATTTTTATATAATTCCATGGTCTGCAGACCATGGGTAGATCTTCTACAGCTGACATTACAATTCCAAAATAAGGGCGGACAACCCTGTGACTTTTTAACACCTACGTGCTCTGTGACCACAAAATGCAGAGTATTTACACTTGGATTACAAAATTTGACCAAAATATGGGCTTTTAGCCGCAAAACTACCCTTGGGGGATCCCGCACCCAACAATATATAAATCTAAATCTAAATCTATATCTATATCTATACATAGATCCATCTTAGTTTAGTTTTATTAAAACCTTAATTTACTTTCTATGAGAATATTTTTAATAGTAGTGAGGATAGAGAGTTTAGATATATCTCAAATTGTAACATTTTCCCTTTTAGATTCAATTAAAAATATGTTGTAAACTTAAATTAAAATAAAATATTTTTACTATGAAATAAGTTTTGTTTTTTTGGCATGTGGTAGTGATAAGACATGGTATTGGCCCATTGTATTGTAACAAAGCTGATTTACAAGTTAATATCCATGGTAAAGTGATGGTGAATATCCATGGTTAACAATATTGTCATATTGTTATAAAATATTTTGATTCTGAAATAATTTATGTTTTTTTGGGTATGTGGTATTGATAATCCATGGTATTAACCCATGGTATTGTAACAAAGACTATTTTTTACAAGTTAATAATATCTACCCTAAAGCGGAGGTGAACATCCACAGTTAAGAATTTTATCATATTCTTATAAAATATTTTGGTTGTGAAATAAGTTATGGTTTTTGGACTTGTAGTATTGATAAGCCATGGTATTGGCCCATGGTATTGTAACATAGCATATTCACAGTTAATAACAAAATAAAAAATATGACAGATTGAGTTTTATTATTTTTATTAATTTAACTTTTTATTATTAATTGAGTCCATATTTAAATGTTTACACTCATCCCAATATCATTTTTAGCTTCTTCTTCTTATTATTTTTAATTTAGCGTCTTAGGTAAAAATAACAAATTCTTATTAAAAATAAATCATTTAATCCAATTTCAATTTATATATTCTATTTTATATTATAAATATTTCTTTTATTTTTTCCATTATAAATATTTCTTTTTTTTTCATTTCTAGTTTAGCGCTGGGTTCAAATAAAATATTCACAGATTACAACATCACATTGTAGTACTGCAATTTTCTCTGCCTTGTTAATATCTGTGTGGAAATGCTAGAAGAAGGAAGGCCATCAACATGATCTATGGATTTCATGGGATTTAAACCCTAGATGGAGTTTACATGGGAAACACCTTAAGAGAGTATCAACAATTAGATGGAGCAAGGGCAAGGTCATTGAGAGTGAATTTTGTTCTTATGGGTAAACAATTTCGAGGGTTTATATGATCAAAGCATAAATTTCATCTCGATTTGAGGGTTTAACGATCATGATAATGCAGATCTTGATTGTGGCCAACAAATCATCAAAACATAATGAAGATCTTGATTGTGGCCAACAATTCATCAAAAGACAATGCACAACTAAGCATTTTGCATGTCCTTATTGTACAAAGGGTTTAATGATTACGATAGTGCATATCTTTATTGCGGCGAGAAATTCATCAAAAGGCGATGGAAAAGTAAGAATTTTGCATGTCCTTATTGTACAGATCAGTTTGCTCCTCCCTAACATTTCTAGGGTCAGAATGCATGAAATTTTATTTTTTCTTTTCACCTTTCTTTAGTGGTTGATTGTTTGCGTAACGAAATCTACCATGCCCAATTTCAAAGGGCTCGAGTGATGCAAGAAAATTTTCTGGTAGGATTGAAATACTAGACCTTCCTCAAACTTTGCTACATGAAATTAAAATTTCTTATAATCATGAACATAAAATCTTTTATGTTTAATCCTTGGATTTTGATCTCAATGCCTACAATTTTAAACCATGTTACTATATTTTAAGTAGAATATATTTAGATCCATTAAACCTTACAACTCTCCAAAGCTTAGGTTAATTTCACCTTAAAAGAAGGAACATGAATGGCTTTTGCAATTTAGACTCAATGATTACAGACAATGATTAAAAATGGAAGAACCCAAATAGTCTGATAACTTTTACCCACCCATCAATTTCCAAGACCTTTGCTATTATTCTGAACCTAAACAAAAAGAGTAGAAGAAGAAGGGAAGCCTAGCTGAGGTGGACCCTAACCTACTTGATACTTTTCAAAAGTTGGGCATGCCCTTGACTAGAAGAAGAGACTGATCAACATTGTTGTAGATGTTGTCTTTATAGTGTTTTCATTGCTACCATGCATAGGTGGACTCTATAGACAGTTGAGGTTATCGTTTGTATGTTATAAGAGGTAATTTGGGAGTATCTTGATCTAGTTAGGAATTAGCTTGGTAGATTTGTTCCTCCTACTGGTAACTATTATGTTGCATTGTATTTTTACTTTTTTTTAGTGATAGCTCCTTCTATTAAATCCCCAAGCACACGTTGTCACCCATTGAAATATCCACTTATTTTAGGATGAATGAAATGGAAACTGGGTAGTTTGAGAGGAATGGTATTGTTGTAGATGAGAGGAATTTTGTGAGGTGAGAGGATTCCTATGACATATATTGAAGGATGTACTGCACCATTTTATGACACCAATAATGTCCATGCCATAGTAGTGGATCTCTATTGCACTCAGGGAGCAATGATAAAATATTACATTGTAAAGAATTGGTATGTTGGGTACGAGGAATGTACATGTGGGATTTATAATTTTATTACGAAAAGAGGTTTGTGCGATGGAGACAAATCAAAGATTTCATGGACCTGAGTAAAGAATGGTTTGAAAATCACTTGGAAATATTCAAGCACTGTTTTGAAAGGCGATGAGGTAATTGGAGGGTTATATTTTGTTGCCTTCAAAAATAAATATAAATAGCGAAGATAAAGATGATCCATATAGGGAAGAATTGCAGGAGTAGGATTGTTTCTAAAATTATATCGATAGGCAAGTCAAGGAACTACTACAGAGGATTAGTGCAGGTGAAACCAAATTCTCATAATGTAAGGAAATTTTCACAGTGTGATTCTATGCTCATCGGTGACCAGACAACTGAAAATGCTTATCATTTTTTTTCTGGGCAAAGACTAATCTACTTATATATTAAAAAAAAAACTGTAAAAATATTTACAAGAGGATTGAACCTCTGAGAGTGACATGGCAACTCTCTATCAAAAATTTTCACAAAATTATTTGTTCCACTGTTTGTAAGGAACATTGTACAATTTACTGCAAGCCAGAACAGACTTAAGAGCAATTGGAAGAGATCTTACAGGCCGGAAAACCTACCAGATTGCATGTCATTATCAGAAATTAAAAAAAAAAAAAAATTGTGGACTTGCCACTGTCTTGCTGGATTTGTCGCCAGCCTCTAAACGTTGCAACATTAGAGCCGAACAAGTGGAGCCGAGCCAGAAGAGCCGAGCCATAATCACGAACGACCAAAACAGAGCAAGAGACCTTACCCATCAAAACAGAGCTTATTACTTGAAATTTTCTGAACCTTGCCCGGTTTCCTTGTACGGGGCTCGCTCCCAAGTGACCTCCACACTGTCCTCAACATCTTCAGGCTTCATTCCCGGTGGCAGCTTGAGATACAGAATGTTTGCAAAGGAATTATCAGGCTCCTCATCCATGGTTTGCTTCTGGGGTGAGGCTTGCCTAATATATTCCATTTCCTGAGATGCCTCTGCTTTTTGCTGTGCAGTATCCAGAATGTTCTTATCCTTCATGCTCCCTATCTCCTGAAGCACCTCTGCCTGCTCCTCTGAATGAACAAAAGTGCTTTCTTCATCTAACTTGCTCTGTGACGAAGGAGCGTAAGAACTGTCTTCCATCCACCTCCTCTGTGAGGAATTGTCCGAGGGAGAAGGCGTTTGTTCCTCGGAAGCCTCCTTCAAACTTCCATCTTCCTCGTCTTCTTCCGAGAAGATGACCGTCACGAGAGCCGAAATCAGTGGTTTATTTGTCCTGCGTCTGAACTGGAACCTTGCTGATTGCACTGTATTACTGATGGAGTGGCCCGAATCTTCAGATCTAGTCGAAGGGGGCGACGCAAAGGCGAGAGGCGAAATATGGCGAGGGCTTTGACTGCCTCTCCCTCTAGAACCTCCCAGCTGCCCAGAATTAAGCCCACACCGACGAGTAGCCCTTAAACGAGGAGCCATGGAATTACTCTGATATGAGGCTAGCGTGCTTGATGGCAATGGATGCCCCGACCCAGCCTGAAGACTGTTTAACACCCCAATTGAACCGCAGACCGCAACAATGTTGAAGAAGCTGGACTCGTCAGCAGGGGAAGCGTCGCTGCCACAATGCTGCACCACCACTGAGCGAATCCCGTTATCAATCCCCACCGCTACATCCCGAGAGGTCTTTAAGCCAGGAGTAGACGCAGGGCTGAGATAAACTGTGTGGAAAGGCCTGCTCCCACCTTTGCCACCTTCCTCTTTCCCCAACCGACCTTCCCCTTTCTCTTCCTTGGAGCGCAAGCTTTCTTCCTGCCACCACAACCGAACTGTGGAGAATGTTCTGGTAACTAAATCTTCCATCCTGTTAATTCCACAGCATTTACCTTGGGACAACAGCTGTAATGAATGGCATTGAATGCCTTTTGTTTCAGACTGCTTAATATCCCTCATCACCTGCCTGTTCAGCTGCCCGCTGTCCTCTCCGCGTGGCGTGCACATGGCTCCCATTCAATGCAATACTAACACCTGCATCCGGGTGTGCCTCTTCACTTGTCTGCGTATCACTGGTTAGAATATCCTGGAATGTGGACAATTCTGTCTCCAAAGCTATGCCCTGTAGTGATCCTTCGAAGTATTCCTTTTCCCTATCCACTCCTAGGTTGGCAAGAAAATCTGCCAATTTGTTCCCTTCTCTCCTGATGTGTTTGAAGGATATGGCTTTATTGTTTCTTAGCCATTGTTGGAGTAGCTCAAGCCTGGTGACCATTCTCCAGCTCCTACTCACCTTATGTACCTCTGAGCCTTGTTGGATCTTTGAGACCATGTTTATAATAATTTGAGAATCCCCTTCCACTATAACAGGAGTGTATCTTTGAGCTTGCGCAATATTGAGCCCTCTCCATAGTCCTTCCAGTTCTGCTGCATTATTTGTGTTCCATCCAATTGAACCAAAGAAAACTTTGAGAGGGTTACCCTGATTATTTCTTATCACTCCCCCATAACCCGTGCTTCCCGGATTTCCTTTCGACGCCCCATCAAAGTTGAGCATAAATGTTTTGGTGGGCAGAGGAGTCCAACTGGTTGGGGAATCTTGATGTCTGGCCGAATTACCTTGAGAGGAATTAGGATTTTGAATTTGGATCTGCCAGTTATTCCATATGGCTTGTTCCTGTGGAGTGGAAGGAAAGTCCTCCTGGGACCAGCATTTAGTAGACAAGGTTTCTTGGATGTTATTGTGCATGATTTTCCATACTTGCTCCATTTGCATTGCTTGATCTTTAAATATCCGCCTATTCCGCTCTTTCCATATATTCCGCATCAGTATTCTTGGAACGATTTGCCAAAGAATATTGAGAATGCTGCATTGATAAGGCTTTTGGGGCCAATTGCGCAGAGTGTTATTGATGTCCCCCAACACTCTCCCTTCCTTCCGGCAGGGAAATGTGACTTTCTCCCAAAGTCTCCTTCCAAATGGACAAATTTGCATGAGATGTACAACTGATTCCTCTTCCAGTTTATAGTTGAGGCAAATTGAAGGCCCTGCAATTTTTCTTTTTCTTAGGTTGTCCCAAGTGAGAATCTGATTGTGTGACAGAAGCCAGAGAAATGTGGAGACCTTCGGCCATATGGGCGGATTCCATATTTTTTCCCATAATTTGTCTTTGATGAGCCGGTCTTTTAGAATAATTTTGTAAGCCTCCTTAGTTGTAAATGTGACCTTCTCTTCGTACCCCCACCTCAGCTTGTCTTTGCCTACCTCCTTGAGAATTTTCATTTTTTGCAGTTCTTCGGCTAGAGAAATATGGATTACCTCCGGGCTGTCTGGTAAAATGTTGCCCATTTCTTTCTAGTCTCTGTGGTCTGATTCATTGTTGGATCTCCAGAAGTGACTTACCTTATCCAATTGATTTATATCCTGATCTGGTATTCCTTGGATGAGATTTGTGAGGCTTGGGAATTGCTGCCATGAGCCCGTCCAGAATCTTGCTGTGCAGCCGTCCTTCACCTCCCAAAAATTGTGTTTTTGAATTAGATCTTTGTGCTTTATTGTTGAGTTCCACATTACCGATCCCTTACTTATTTCCGACATTCTTATTCACTCCTCCAAAGGCAAGTTGTTGGCATATTTCGCTATCCATACTCTGGCCCAGGGTATGTTTGGGTATGATAGCCACTTCCACCATATTTTTGCTCCCATGATCATGTTGCTGTGTTCCGGATCTCTAAGACCAATGCCTCCTGCATTTTTTGGAAGACAAGCCTTCTCCCATTTGACCAGAGCCCATTTTCGATTTGGTCCTGAGATTCCCCAAAGGAAATTGCGCTGTAACTGTTTGATAGCTTTAAGCACCCATTTCGGCGCTGCCAGTATGGAGAATAAGTAGAGCGGCATGGATTGAAGAACCACCTTGATAAGCACAAGCCTGCTGGCCATATTTAAGGCGCGATGCATCCATAGGAATAATTTGGCTTCCAGCTTTTCTAGTAGGTTGGTCCATGAGGAGTGCTTCAGGGCAAAGGAAATTAAGGGCGCTCCTAAGTACTTGGAAGGCAGGGAAGCTACGGAGAAGCCTAAAATGCGAGATATTTCTCTTTGAGTTGTCGGCGGAGTGTTGAAGAAAAAGATCTGGGATTTCACTTTATTGATGAGGGCTCTAGAGGCTTTAGAGAAATTGTCAAGTAAAGCATTTAAGGTACGAGCTTCTTGAACAGAAGAGTGCCCAAATAACATGTTATCGTCAACAAATTGCTGGTGAGAGATGGTGGGGGCTTGGTGGAGAGTAATGCCTTTGAGATTTCGGGAAAGGATGGCCGAATTTATGCTACGTCCTAATCCCTCCGCCATAATTACAAACAGAAAGGGCGACAGAGGATCCCCTTGTCTGATTCCCCTAGAGGGGCGAAAGGTGGAGGATGGGATCCCATTTATAAGAATAGAAAAAAACGTGGAAGAAATGAGACTACTTATCCAGCAAATCCAGGAAGAGGCAAAACCAAAATCTCTCAGAATTTTTTGCATATAGTCCCAGCTGATGCTATCGAATGCTTTAGATAGATCAATTTTAAGTAACATACCTGGTTTTTTAGACTGCTTGAGGGAATGAATAATCTCATGGGTGAGAATTATCCCGTCCGTTATTTTCCTTCCCTCAACGTATCCAGATTTTTCTGGTGAAATGATGAAGGGGAGCATGGGTTTCAGCCGAAGCGCCACTACCTTGGAGACAATCTTGTAGATAATATTGCACAAGGCGATAGGTTTGTATTTATCACGAGAGTTAGATTCCTCCGACTTAGGTATTAAAGCAATGAATGTTGCATTCAGGCCCAGATACATCCATCTTATATTACGGGACTCTTCTACTACTTGCCATACTTCCCATTTGATTAGCTCCCAAAAATGCTGAAAGAAATTTGAAGTAAAACCATCTGGACCAGGAGCTTTTCCTGCTTTTAATAAATTCACTGCTGTCTCCACCTCCTGAAGACTGATAGGTTTGAGAAGAAGAGTGTTATGGTCTTTCGTTATTAA
Source organism: Pinus taeda (assembly GCA_000404065.3). Classification (NCBI taxonomy): domain Eukaryota; kingdom Viridiplantae; phylum Streptophyta; class Pinopsida; order Pinales; family Pinaceae; genus Pinus; species Pinus taeda. The sequence continues at coordinate 76,705 of APFE031584599.1, forward strand.
GTGAGGAATATGGCTTATGATGTTGTCGATCGCCTCGGCTCTATTGATGTTTGGCTCTTGATTCATTTTCCTGAAGTAATGGAGAAATTCCTGTTCTATTCCTTCATGTGTTTCAATTTTTACTCCCTGTGCATTATTGACCTGTGAGATTTGGTTCCTCATTCTCCTTTGTACTGTAGTTTTATGAAAAAACTTGGTGTTCTTCTCCCCTTCCTTTAGCCATCTGATTCTAGATTTCTGCCGCCAAAGAACTTCCTCTTGTAGATCTCGTTCTAGAAGTTGTTTTTTCGTTTCTTGTTCTTTTTGTGCTAGTTCTTCCGACCGTCCTTCCAAAATTATTCTTTGCTTAATATTTTTTATTTCTTGAATGAGGAGTTCCTTTTCCCTGAAAATGTTGCCGAAAGTGTTTTTGTTCCAGCGTTTTATCTCCTCCTTGAGCATCTTCAACTTTTTTTGGAATCTAGCCATATTTGTAGCCTCAGTCGGATTACAATTTTGCCAAGTTGTACGTATGAAGTCATTGAAATCTGGATGAGAGAGCCAGAAAGCTTCAAATCGAAAGGGTCCTTTTATATTTGAAAATGCTTATCGTTACATTCAAGTACAATTTGAGTTGCATTCTAAAGTCTCTAATTTTATTTATTGATAGTCCTTCTTGTTTCCTTGCCTCTCTTAATTTCATTGTGGTAGGATTGGAAAGGGTTAAAAAATCAAACATGTCATTGAGTAAAATATACACCCACATGTCACTACATGTCATTGTGCATACTCTCTATTTTTTATACAATTAGAAGTGAGAAATATGATGTGTGCACAACTAAAAATCCTATAGGCATGATGAATCTAGTCTTAGCATGGAAATAGAAACCAAGAATCATAAAATGTCAATGAATTTCTTACACGAAGTAAAAAACACAATAAAATATTATATCCCAACATTGTCTATTTTGTGCAAGATACTACTAATATTTCATAATTTTCAGAGATGGTGGATGTCATGAAGATGCCCTCAAGAAAAGTTACTGACATGAAGATAAGATGGTTAGTGTAACTATTTACTTTAAATAGGCTACATTTAGGTAATTAAAACAAGTTTGAAAATCACTAGAAACACGAACCTTGTTTATTTTAAATAGCCTAGATTTAGGTAATTAAAACAAGTTTTAAAATCACTAGAAACACCACCCCCACATCATTTTATTTCCAGTTGTACAAGGTAATATTGAATAAAATTATGAGCACTTCCATTTAAATTGACCATACATAAAATAACAAACAAGTTTGATGCTTTTAAAAGCTATATCCATCATTAAATATAAGATATGACAAGGATGGATCATAATTTTAAAGGCTATATCCATCACCAACTATAAGATAAGAGTTAATGAGATGAGAAAAAGTTTTTCTTGATATAACATGTAAACAACTTGTAACTTATAACTCATTCATATTGTAAGTTATAACTTCAATCTCAGTAATTTTTTACATTTAAATTGTCAAATATGTAGAAGTTACATTACGCTAGCTTAAATTCGCAGACAAATAAAATATAAGAAATATGGCAAGGGAATGAGTAAGCATTTTCACACTGGTTTAAAATTTCCCCTTGGTTGGTGAAGAACCAATTCAATGCTATTTTTGGTGGAATACTAAGTTATTAACATAAAAAAATGTTAATCTCTTAAATGACTGAAAACATGATATTTAGAATGTTATATAGAAGTTACATTTCACGTAGCTATATCTACCCCAACGTAAATATAATATCCCAACTCCATCTTTTTATATAGAAGTTACATTTCATGTAGCTATAGAAGTTACATTTACGTGTTTTAGATAGAAGTTACATTTTACATAGCTATATCTACCGTGACATAACTATAACATTCCAACTCCATTTTTTTCACACTTTTTCAACATTTTAAAGGTTTGTCCATTTTAGTGTGATTATGCAATTAAATAGTTGATATTGTTTAAGAAATATCCTATTTGCAACATGTTGAATTCTTAAGTGGGATCTTGGGTAAGTCTTTGTTACTACCATATATCATGTTTTAAGTAGATGGTGTTTTATAATTCACCCAAGAGACTTTAGGAGCAACCTTGAATTGCATGCTTGTTTCCATTATACATCTAATATTTGCAACCTTTTCCATGTGAAGAACCCAATAGTCCGTGTTGAACATGAAGCAAGTACCTAAAAAATTGGGGAATATCAGTTATTCTATTTCCATAGGGGGATAGATCCAGAGGAGGCAATGACAACTATCATAAATGGCTTTTATCGGGTCGTATTTAATGAAATCCCACTAGAATTTGCTACTAAAGTAAATCAATTGATGAATTTTAAGCTTGAAGTTAGTGTTGAATAGGTGTTGCAAGGTATCTCTATAACGCTATCTATCTACATGATTCTAATGCCATGAGATGGTGTCCCAATAACACTATTGTCCAGTGACTGGTGCTACATGTAGATAACTTTCTCATGTTCTATAGGTAAATCTTATCATTATATTTCTATGAAATCTCGGAATGTGTTCAAAGTTTGTCTCAGATAAGGAAATATGTATGTACTCTTGAATATATCTATGTTGTAATAACATCAAGAATAAAATTTTCATTGCAAATAATTGGGATCTACCATGTAAGTTTACTTTACTACATGAAATTATTGATTTGTTAGATCCCAACTAGTTAGGGTTGAATTTATTTTTGTTGTAATGAGATTAAGAATAAAGTTTTCATTTTAATCACTGAAATATACCATGTAAGATTTATTCATTACATGAAATTTTTTATTTGTTAGAGCCCAACTTAGTAGGATTATGAATAGTCCTCTTTCATGACAATATTTATGAATGCTCTATTCTTGCTCAAATAATTCACATATTACAGAAAGGTGGAAAATAAATGAGTTGCAATTGAATGGTTTCTATTTTAAAATGTGTGGAGGGAGTATAAAATCATTTTCAGTTGCATTCAAATATTTTGGAGCACCCACTAAAGTGTTTAACTTTCCTCCTAGTTAATTCCATTTCTACTATCCTAATGCTTCTAGAAGTCCTTCTCCAAAGTGATCTCTTACCTATCATGGAGGGAAATTGATTACTTGATTGGAACCCACAAATTACATTTTTATTAGGAGCAAGGGATGAGAAAGCTTCATATTCTTCAATATGTTCCTCAAGTTAAAAGCATATCAAATTATTGCCTTTCTGTTTAATTGATACAACAATCGCTCAAGCATTTGTTAGGATTTTGAGACATTTTTGAAATTTATTTATTTATTTATTTATTATTATTATTATTATTATTATTTTATTATTATATTTCTTTTGAACATTATGTTCTCAATTAAATAAATTAAAGAAAAGGTGAAAATGATGCAATGGAAGGATTTTATGTTTTACTGCCTAAGAACGCCTTGCTAATGTGAAGGGCTTGGTATTTTCTTGACTCAAGATTAGTCACATTTGATTTCGTAGCATTTCTTTTAATTTCATTTTTGTTGTGTTTATATTGCTATCTTTGAAGTTAGTGATCTACTGTGTGTGTAATAGGAAGTATTAACTACTAATAACTCTCAAAGGTGATATTGATGGATGACTAACTCTAAATGTCCCTACTTGACACTTTAGTATCACATCATCATGCAAAGAAATTATTAATCAATATTAAAGGGGAGATGATTAATCTGCAATGTTTCTTGGCTTGTCATATAATTATGACATTTTGGCCCCCAATAATATATTTTAGGCTACTTTTTGGTTATTATGTGTGGAGCTTCCCTTTGTCTCAGAAAAACATTGAGGATAAATGTCCATTGCATTGGCATTGGACATCATTAAAGAGGAATTCACCAAAAGTAGTAGAGGACATGGGAGTAATTGGTATAATGATCAAATAACTGCTAGAGAAACACTGAGGCACCAAAAAATTTTTATGTATTTATATTCACTCGAAATTAACTAGTCACAAAAAGTACCTTTTTTTGAATATTTTGATATCTACAGAAATACTAGAAACACAATTTCAAACTAATAATTATTTGATAGTCCTAATTTATAATTAAATAGTATAATATGATTAATATTATAGGACAAAACTATAGGGTCTGACTGTGAGAGGCATTGTGACAATATATGTACACTTCTCATTGTATTAGACAATCATATCTTAGAGTGTGATATCCATGCAACGAAATGTACTCCTAGAGGCCATTGTGGGATTGAAATTTTTTCTTTTAGTGGACAAGTGGTGATATATTTTCTTAGGCCTTAGTGTTCTGCTTCCCTAAGGTTTTGACACTACTCACAACTAGCACCTTCATTCAACCAAGTGAGGAACTCATCTTGGAAAGTTGAATCATTTTGTCTCCACAATCAAATATGATGTTGGATGAATCTCATGATCCTAAAAACATAGTTCATAATAGTGAGGAACTTTTAATGTGGGAAAATAATATCCAAATTTAAGGAACATGACTCTTTTAAAACAAGAAATAAGGATATTTTTTACACTAATATTTTTTTTCCCACTTGGTTTAATAAGTTATCAATTGCCTAATATTTTTAACATGTAACTTAGTTGGAATGATTGTGCCTAAGGTTTTGTTGAAGGTTGAATACTAAGTTCCTAAGGTGTCATGTTCTATGGTGACACTTTATTTGCTTTGTTTATACATGTCATCTAGCCGCATAGTAGCCACTATCAAATGTTGAGGTATATGTCGTATAAATATTTTATAGTCTACTTTATTTTATATTCAAGTATTCATCATATTTCATGTTTTATACTTTGCATTGTGTCATCTTTGATTTTCAGGAGAGGAACTCAATATTGATGGTAAGAAGCTGCAATTGAAGAAAGAGGAGAACAATACCACTAGAGCAACAAATGCAAAATGATAGAGAGAAGAGAATATGTCTAGTGATATACTTAGAGCCAATATCTTGCATAAGACATGGTCATAGGGACTAATTGTCAAGCCTTCAAAGTTGGTGAATTCACTTGGAATGTTTTGGCAACACAATGATAATGTTTTGAAATGATGAAACAATATTTCATGTGTAAATTGTAGTCCAACCGATATTAAGTTGGAAACTCATATTGTAATACTTGATATTTTATATAATAAAATTTATATGGTTGAAATTATTTTTATTTGCACTTTGATATTATTTAGTCTTGTAATTAACATATATAACTTTGCATTATCATATTAGATAAACATGCACATTGTATGACATTTTTTAAAAATTTAGTCACAAAATCATACTAATTAATTTATGTTGATTAATAATGAACACATAAAATCAATATAAAACTACTAAATTAGTATTTTATATTAATTAATGATGAAGACGAATAAAATGAATATATGACTTAATTAGTCGTTTATAATTATTATGAATGAAATTACATGAAATGAATAGAAACTACTAAATCAGTCATTTATATAATGAATATAAAAATACCAAGAAAAGATAAATGACTACTGCAAATGATATTTTTTTTATTAAAATGATGACTAAATTTTTCATATATACGACTATTAGCAACTAATTTATAGTTTCTTATAACATAACTAAAATTTAGTCATATTTATTTGGTCATTAATTGGTTTTAAATGATGACTAAATTTTGCATATATATGATTATTAGTAGCCAATTTACAGTATCTTATAACATGACCAACATTTTGGTCATATTTCTTTGGTCATTAATTGATTTTCTCAAGGATTCATATAGTAAGATATTTTGTTTTATATTTGGTCATTAATTGCAAAAATTAATGACTAAACCAATGAAAAATTAATGACTAAATATACTACTAGATGGTAAAATTGAGGAAACCAATTAATGACTAAGCTAAAAATGACGAAAAGTTGGTTGTGTTATAAGATACTATAAATTAGCTACTATTGGTCACCGACTGAAAAATGGTCGTTTATATGAAAATTTTAGTTGTTTTATTCGTAATTAATTAGTCATTTTGTACTAGTGTAGTCTTGAAAGTAATTTTGTGAATAGCTTCATCTTTTATCCTAAATTTATAGTACCTCGATCATAACTCTCTATTGGAGAACATTGCGGATCCTCTTAGTTTAGCAAACATCTAATCAATCTATGGAAATGAGTACTTTTTCCTAATAATTACAGTGTTTAATTGTTGATAGCCAATACACAACCTAAGAGTGCCATATTTCTTCTTCACAATAAAGTTTGGTGCCTCCCAAGGGAATACACTTGAAATAATATATCTCCTATCCAAAACTTCTTTTAACTGTAGCTTCAAATCTTCCAATTAAAGTATAATAATAATGTGTGGCACTCGAGACACTGATACTTCTCTAGGAATAAGCTCTAACAAAAAGTATGTTTCTTGCTTAACTGACAATCCTAATATTTCTTCTAAAGATGCATCCCTTAATCCTTGCAACACTAAATGACTCTTAATTTTATTCTACAACAGAACTTAATACATGAATAACATATAGCTAGCATCCCTTACTATTTTATGTTGAAATTTATCTCACCGATGTTTTGTTTTGCATTCCATGTAAGTTCATTTTCTTTCCCTCTCCATCTTCACATTTCAAAGTTTTATTAAAGAAATATGTTTATGCCTTATGCATTGCCAACCAATGCATACCAATTCAACCTCAATGGAAACACATTCAAGGTCAGTTGAGTGTGCAATCCCTTCATTTTAAATGGGCATGTTTCAATGACTTCAATAACCTTTCTCTTAGTTCCTATGACTAGCATTACCAACCATGACCTGGTAAGCTTCCCTTTTTATAGTACACTGACTTCAACAATTTTGGGAGAAATAGTTGAGGTTAGAATGAAGGCCAATCAAAATTGAAATAGAGTGATTGGAAAATATAGCTTCCATTTTCATCAGTGAAACTTCATGGTCTACTTTTTGCTCATAAATTTTGGATACGATTTGGGCTACATCATTGATATTATAGCCTCTTGAACATTATAAACTATTTTATTATCATGCTATTGGTAAAATAAATTTCATATTAAGTGCTCTTCCTTACACCCTTAGCATTTCAATGGTATTTTATTTGTTTCTTCTACCTTTTCTTTCATTGACCTGATGGGTTTATCCCCACATTGAGTAGGATAATTCTCCTAGTATTTATTACTTACTAGAACACTGAACTTGATAATTTTTTTACAATTATTGTAGTGTGATGATTTGGATCCTTTTTTCTTGAGTCCAAGTTTACCTTTCTTTTTATCGATCGCCTAAGATTCTAATTTGTGCTTTGACTAATCTTAAAGTATTTAGCGTTTTTCATAGTGTCATCAAGTGTTCTAGGTTCTGCAAACTCAATATGATCTTGACATGAGTGTGGTAGTGATGCATAAACATCCTTAATTCCAAAGCATAAATACTTTTGAATACAAGTTCAAAAGAGGGGTCTCGACATTTATTGAGTAGCTAAATCATTGATGTCATTAAATATATGTTTTAAGAAATATTTGATTACTGATAATTAGGGAAAATAAAAATAAAAATAGAATATTTGATCTCATGTCACTAAATATATGTTTTAAGCAACATTTGAATAGTGATAATTAGGGAAATTAAAAATAGAAATCAAAGATTTGATCTCTTCATTAGGGATAGGTAGAGTGATGTTATTTAGTCATTTAGTCTTAAAATAATTAGACTGCGATGACAGATTATAGGGAAGAAGTCTTGGTATAGAACCTAAAATGAATTAGTTATCATTTTCTAGTTTTTAATGAAGCATTGTAAGTCTACGGACAGGAGAAGGGAGACACAGTGGTAAGAGAGAGAGGGCCTATGAAATGTATACCCATCTTGTATAATAAAGTCCATGATTATGTACAGTTATGTTTTAATGAAGGTTTTATGTGTAGGAAATTAAATCATTGTGAGCCTATGCGATTGATCTATGTGTGAACAATCATGTAAATGTGTATATGTGCATAGGAATGTTATGATCTCTATATATTTGTAATATGGTGATGGTTGCCTTAACATAAGAAGAACTCTACATGGATGTATCCATTGGGTTGAAATCATGATGATCCCTTATATAAGAAATCGATGTTAATCTCATGAACTCTAATTTTATTGGTGAAATTATGTATGACTAGTCTAATTTGAGGGTAAAGAAATACTTTGTGAATAGAATAGATGAATAATCTATGTTGATTAAATTCCACATTGGTGTGGTTTTGTGGGGTATTGACAAAGTTAACTCAAGCATGGTTTGAAAGGGTTCAAAGACTTGGAAATTGCATCAAATTGTATTTAGTGGAAGTCGATATTAAAAAGGGTTGAATGTACATCTTTTTTCATTCTATTTGTTTCATGTAAAATCAAGTTCCAAAGGGTAAATGTAATCTGAAATGATCTAAATTTGAGTATATATTTGGTGATAAACGTGTGCTTTGGGTCATTCTTTATATGTATAACACCATATTAGTTAGGTTTTTAGGGATATGACTTAGAATATTGAGGTTGTAACTCACCTTTGAATTTTTGAATTGAATCTTCTGTAAGAATTGCAAACTTCTTCATTGGAAATTTAAAATTAATGTTGCATGAAGAAACAAAGGAATCGAATTGAAGAGGTTTGTGGCCATGTCCAAAAAATGACACAATTGATTGTTGGGGATTTTCAGAGAGACACTAGTTCATTTTGTGGATGCGTAGGACATCTTAAGTAACACTTTTTTATCGCTACATTGTATGAAATCAAATTTGAAGTGAATCTATGTGTTGTCTGCGGGGATTTTTATGGGTGAATAAGATATAATAAATCTAAGAACCAAGTTTTAACATATAAAACCAGTCAAATTATTTTCTACGAGAACTTTTGTTCCTCTTATAGTTTTCCAATGACCACAAATCACTCCTTATTACAAGCGTACACTTCTTGTTATCAAAACATGGCATGTTCAGAGTTGGATGGCATAGATAGCATGTTTAAAGGATTCATTGAGCATCTGGAAAAGAATGGATCAATATGGATGGAATTTATAGATGTGCACTATGTAGTTGGGGTTCAAGAAGGCAGGATCATAATTTAGGTGTGCATATTTACTGAAGGAAGAAGCCATGAGTATTGTACTAATAGCCTTGCATAACTAAGATTCGACATCAAGTGGTATCAAAGAAACAATGATCTTTGGAAAAAGATGTGAAATTGGCAGAGATAACAAAGACTAGAAAAAACCAAGGGTGGTAATAGAACAAGCTAATCCTACTTGCATTGAAGAATAAAACCTTATAGTTGAGGAAAAGAAATATTTCCAACACAAGAGCTAATTCCACAAGGAATTTTTTAAAATTTAATGAAAATGACCAAAAAATATTGGCTAGCTTAAATCTAGAAGTAAGATATTTGTTTATTTTTAATTCTAAAGAAGTCTTGCATTTGTTAGAGGAAGGGTTTAGGTGCAAAGAAACAATGTTTTATAGAGGAACTCTAAGGTGGTAGATTTTATAGTGAAACCTATTATGGAGTAAATACTATGCAAATCATGGAACTGAGTTGTGAAGTTTGTGCAAAAGTGGAATTCAGAAAGAGATAAGAGTGTAGTATGCGGTGAAGTGTAGAGGTTGAATCTAAATCAATACTTGTGCACTAAACCATTGTTACCTATGCATGGAAATATGTTGTGAAAAAATTGTGTGGAGTCTGCATTGTTTACAAAATTGTGCATTGGATGAGATTAGTTTTGATGTTGATATTTTGGAATGAGAGGTAATATTTAGAGACCTGTGAACATGTTGAATAAAGTTTTCTTTGGAAGTGAGAACACATACATTTCTTCATAGATATAGAGAAGGATTACTCATTGATAAGTGAATCGGGAAAGTTCATTTGCTCTAAAGGAGGAATATTAGAGCAAAGAAAAATGTTCTTTTAAGAAGAGAAAGGAACACTAATGGTCTTCAAGGATAAAGACCTTTGTGATAGAAAATTCAGGACAATTGGTTGTATAAGTAAGCAGAGTTACATCCAACAGAGAATTGGAGATTCTGAGATGATTGATGTAACTGCCCCTCCCACATTTATGTGCTTTTATAAGCTCCACAAGGTAAATGTGAGGTGGGTGCTACTATTTCATGACTTGACTTCCATGTTCTAGTTGTGGAAGTTGGGCCAACAATTGACAACTTTACTAACATCCCTCAATGACCACAGACCACTCAGAAGGTTGCAACCCACCCCAAGTGGTCAATCCTTTACTTGGAACCCTTTTTCACTGACCTAACACTCCAACAACACACACAATAGGCAAGAGTGAAATTATAGGCCTCCAATCACATGCATAGCCTTCCTTCCATGTGTTTATGGCATAAATTCCCCTATTATGTGCTAGCGGTCCCGAGATTTGAGCAACTTTTCTAGGCTAGCCTCTAGACCATTGCCCAGAACTTTCTATAAATTTCCAAAATCATATTTAATAGGACAAAAGTGCTAAACATTCCAAATTGAAACAAGAACTTGACCTAAACTAACTAGAAGACAATAGAAATTTCTTCAAACATATGGTAAACATGTGAGTTACAGATCATGAATGCATAGCTGATCTTAAATCTCTAAAATTCATCTGAGAATTACCAGGAAGGTCTAATTCCCTCTCAAGTATCTATAACAACACTTGGTATCCCATGCATTCATCTACCATTCAAATATTTATTAAATCATGAATAAGATCCATAACTAGAGAACATCATAACCATGCTTACAACCATCATATAACCAGAATATTAACCATGAAAAAATAACCATCAAATCAACATAATAACATGTAAACGTTCTCATAGACTACAATAGAAAAATAGGTCTTATTAATATATGCAAAAACCAACCAAGTCAGGGACTTCCACGTACCACCCAACCATAGATTGAGCTAAACTAAATATTTCTTTTAGCCAATCACCCTCATGCCATATTATAAGCATGAATGTGGAATATTATGGGATAAAATGAGACATAATCAACCAAGAAATCCATAGGTTAAACCCCCTCCACCCTCAAAATACCATGATCTCACCTAAACCGGCCTCAATATCACAAAACAAAACCGAGCTTGGATGCCTCATAATTCCTTCGCCATAAATTGATTAATTTTCCTATCTCCACCCACCTGTCAAGGGATTCCTAGACAAAACCATCTCCACCCCCAACCTTTGGGAATTTTCCTAATACCACCTCACCCATTTCCAAAACCTTTCGAAGATCCAAATATTAATAGAGAATAAATCCCATCACACCATGTCTATTCAAGAAATGGAAAAGCAAGGCTGAAACCATTTTCAAACCAGAAAAAACCTAAGCCAATGATAGAAAATGAACCAAATAAATGCATGCTTGAATCATGCATTCACACCTCAGCTAGGAAATCACATATGCAACTTGTTACCTGGAAAATCTTCTTGCTGAAGTTGTTGATCCAACCTTCTCCTTGATTTTATTTGCTCTCATTTGGTTTTATTTTTCTTTCTTTGCTTGCTTGATTTCTCCTTTTGGAGCTCTCTCTAACACTTTCTCAAGCCAAAACTGACAAAATTTCAACTGGAAAAAGTTTAGAACTAGTTCTTTGATGCCTTTTTATTATTGATGCATTCATTTTCCTTCATTTTTCCTCAAATTTCCTTAGCATGAAAATTTGTGTCTCTTCACCTCCCCTTTGTCCTATTTTCCTTATTTTCATAATTAAATGTCAATTATTTCATGTTTTCCTTTTCCAATTTCCATAGAAATAAATAAACCAAAATTAATGCCCACTGTAGTTCCTTCCCAACATTCAACTTAGAATACATGTCCCATGACCTTGGCCTTATTTTTCCTTTATTATCGTTTATTACATCAAATTTAACCTGGGGTTTTTACAAACCCCTCCCCCTTAGGGGAACACCATCCTTAGTGTTCTATGACACCTATGACTAGAAAAGAGATGAAAAAAATATATTGTCTATGGAGCTTTATAACATAGCTCAACACAATGTTTACAATGACATTATGTTGAAAAACAAAACAAACACACCACTTATTGGAGCTTTATAACACAAATCATATTTGTATTTATAACCATATACATATATACATATACCAAAAACTCATTTACCTGAACCATCAAATAATGGAGGATACAAATCCCGCATATGATCAGTCATCTTCCATGTAGCTTCATTAGGCCCAAAGTGCTTCCACTACACTTTAACTTGCTCTATTGCTCAGTTACAATGCATGAGTTGTTTCACCTATACTACAAACCAATCAATCACATGATCAACATCCTTTGCATATATATTAAGCAATCAAACATGGGAAACATAATGGACTTTCAGTGTTGATGATAGTGCAATTTTGTAGGCCATTGGTCCAATCCTCTCAAGGATCTCAAAAGGCCTACAATATCGAGCTACCAACATGGCACATGACCCAATCCTCAAGGAACTCTTCTTGGGATTGATGTGAAATTACACATGCTCCCCAACCTACCTGTGTTGATTTGCATAACTCTTTTGTCTGTCTTATGTTTTCTTCAAACTTCTCTTTATACCATGAATTTCATAATCCATCTCTACCAACATATCTATTCCAATCATCACCCTATTCACTGGATCACTCCAGCTAATACGAGCATTACAACTCTGCCCATAAAGAACCTCAAATGGACCCATCTTCAAGGACTCCTAGTATCCATTATTATAGGAAAACTCCACTAGTGGAAGATACTCCTCCCACTTTTGTTGTTGATGCATGACATACATCCTCAACATGTCCTCAATAATCCTATTGACCCTCTTGATCTGTCAATATTATTGCAAATGATAAGGTGTACTAAAAGCTAACTATGCATCTAAACCTGCAAATAAATCCTTCCAAAACTTGGAAGTGAGCTTGTCATCTCTATCTGATATAATCTTCTTGGGAATACTATACAATCTCACTATCCCCCTAATGAAGATCTAAGCTACCTCACTAGCTGAATTAGTAGACTTAACTACAATGAAGTGAGCTACCTTACTTAACATTTCAACCACAACCATGATGGAATCATGCTGCTTCGATGTCCTCAGAAAACCTATAATGAAGTCCGTGGAAATGAGCTCCCATTTCCACTCTGGAACCGGAATAGGTTGCTATAGACTAGCTGGATTATTACACTCTACTTTTCCCTATTGATAGTCCAAACATTTCACAATAAACTCAGCCACCATTTTCTTCAAGTTCATCTAACGATAAAACTTCTTTATTGTTGTTAGTCTTATGATATCCCAAGTGATCTGAATATAGATTGACATGAAACTCCCTCAAGATTAGCTTCTTGAGCCCATTTTCATCCAATGCATAAATCTTGTTCTTAAATCTGACCAAGCCATCTGTCGTGAGATGATACTCCTTATCCCTATCACCTTCACCCTGTTGTTGTAACTTGTGCCTCAACTATTGATACTTGGAATCATGTTTTCCTTACTGCAAGATCTTCTTCTGCAACTTTGTTCCATAAGAACTCATTGTTGCAATGTGATTCACCTACAATATTCTACTGAGAGAATTTGCAACCTCGTTCTCCTTTCCCTTGATCTTCCTAACCTCAAAATCAAACTCACTAAGTGTACCCAACCATCTAGCTTGCTAGCATTCATATTAGGTTAGTCAAACAAATACCTAGGTCCACTATGATCATTCACCAAAACAAACCTCCTACCAAGAAGATAATGCCTCCACATCTTCAAGGCATGAATGATAATTGTCAACTGAAGATCATGAGTCACATAGTTCTATGTGTGCTCATTCAACTTACTTGACTCATAACATACCACCTGTACTTCATGCATCGGGACTCTACCAAGTCCTTTCCTACAAGTATTTGTACAAACTACAAACTTTATATTAGGAAATTCAATCTTCAAAACTAATGCATTTGTAAGAAAATGCTTCAAATACTCAAAACTAGTTGCACACTCCTCAGTCCATTCAAACTTCTTCCCTTTTCTCTGCATTGATATAATAGGATAGGAAATCCATGAGACCTTCCTGATGAACCTCTTGTAATAACTTTCTAATCCCGTGAATGATCTGACCTCATCCACATTCCTAAGAGATGATCATTCCATGATAGCTCTAATATTTTCTAGGTCCACTGTTATACCTTCCCTGGAAACATGTCCCAAGTAATCAACTCCAGTCTGAAAGAAGCTACACTTACTAAGCTTGGCATAAAATTGATGCTCTCTCAACAATGTCAACATTTCTTTTAGGTGCTCTACATGCTCCCCCTCATTCTTAAAATAGATCAATATATCATCAATGAACACTATCACAAACTTGTCCAGAGAAGGACACAACACATTTTTCATCGAGAACATGAAAGTAGATGGATAAATAGTAAGACCAAAAAGAACCACCACAAACTCATACTGCTCATGCCTGGTACAAAATGTGTTGTTGTAAATGTATTATTTGTTTATGTGCACCTGATGATATCCTGATCTCAAATCAATCTTTCAAAACATTGTTGCTCCCTTCAACTAATCAAACAAATCATAAATATATGGTAATTGATACTTGTTCTTGATAGTCACCTTTTTCAACTACCTATAGTCAGTACACAACCTGAGAGTATCATCCCTCTTCTTCACAAACAACAATAGTGCACCCAAAGGTGACACACTTTGCCTTATGTATCCTTTATCAAGCATTTCCTTTAGTTGTAACTTCAATTATACCAACTCTAGACTGTTCATCCTATAAGGTGACTTTGATGCTAGTGTTTCTCTTAGTATCAACTCAATAAAGAAATCCACTTCCCTATGAGGTGGTAACTTTGAAATCTGTGTTGGAAATGAATCTTGAAATTGTTGCAAATAGGATACATTTTCAAGACTTCAGCATCCTCAACATCCTTCCCTTTGTCACTAGAAACATGAACTGAAAATAATATACACCCTTTCTTGCAACTGAGTTTAGCTTCCATAGTTGTAATAATTCTTACTAATGTAGGCATATTATTTCCCTACAAGGTTATCTTCTTTCCATCATCATCTAGACAAACGATTGTTTTCTCATAACAATCTAAGTTAGTGTTGTGAATGAACAACCAATCTGTTAGGTTCCTATACCAATAGGTTTCATCTTTCATGATTGACAGTGGAAGGGCTAAATATGTTCATCATTGCAGGCTGCAAAGGTTCCATATTTGGTGTACATACTATGAAAATTAAAAAAATGAAAAGAGGGTATGCCTTAAAAGAATAATCAAAAGGCAAGAAAATCAAATGGTCAAGAGAAAAGTGAAAATGAACCCCAAACTAAAGACCAGCAAAGTGGCCAGTCAAAATGCCACTACTATCTTTTGGGTAGTATCATACTCTACAAATACTACTACTAATCATACTTGATGGATGGCCCAATAGTCTAAACTGGACCATGCCATGTTTAAATTGCTTGTTGCAGAATAGAGAATGTTTCCTATCCAAACATCTCAAGCTTGGCAGATGACTAGCTAGGTAGAGAAATGAAGGAGCCCAACTGCTTAACCTGGGTCCTTGGAAGAAATAAGGGTACATTTAGATAGGAGGGCAGTCAAAAAAAAAGAGAAAATCAGGGTCTGCTAATTCAAGTGCACCCACTTCAAGTGAAGAAAAAATGTTAGGATTACTAGGATGGGTAAGTAGTGCAAGGTTGCAGAAATGGAGGGCCATCACCAATTGGCTTATCAAGTACAAAGGCTCATTCCACTCAGGGTATTGGCATCAAAGCAGAGGGTGGAGGACAAAACATTCGAGACATGTCTAATTTCCCCTATTTCCCCAAACATCATTTACTAACATCCCCAAGGACCTTGAGATCTGCTCAAGTGTCCTGTTACACTTCAGTTCATGACCAAGTACCAGGTCAAACTATGAAGTTCAATCAAGGAAAGGAAGCCACATTTTTTGTGTAAAAATCTTCATTCTCAATTCCCTCACCCTCAATTCCTAAGTTTTACCTCTTAAAACTTAGCCTTTACACCTTCACTCACCTCACAATGTCATATTAACCATTAATGTATTATTTAGCTCCCTAACTACCCACCTTCCCTAATTCTATTAGGTTCTATGAAAAAATTCCCAAAATTCTATGTAAATACCCTTCCCCCTAGCACTATAGCTATATAACCCTCTCTTGGGGAATATTAACCCATCAGGGGTTAATATTAACCCTCTTCACCCTAAAACTATGGGTTTTTGTCAAAAAACAATGGTTAAAAATAAAAAAATTAGAATCCCCACCCTTACTAAACCTCCCTACACCTTTTCCGCGCTAAAATTGATGTTTGCAATGTTTTTTAATTAAAACATTAATTATTAAACCCAAAATCCGAAATCCTAATGTTTATAACCCACCCCTGTGCTTGATTTATTTAAATGTATTAATATAATGGGTGGGTCCCCCCTCTTTTTAACGCGCCGTCACATCACAGTTGTCGCCCACCGTCTGATCACTGGCCCCACTCATCCAACTGTGGGAGGTCATTTCTCCACAGGACGTGCCCGACCTTTTGCGTCCGAGGGATTGGCGGTATTACCGTCGTACCCCCGCCACGCGTCGACCTCCCGCGTTGTTCGGAGCCCCCCCCCCCCCCCTTATACCGCTTACCACCTCAGGGGCCTCCAGGGAAACCACTTACCGCCCGTCCGCCTTTGCTGACGTCACGCCCCCATCAGCGTGACGTCACCTTGCCTTTTCACCACTGCGCCTCCACGTCACCTCCACGTCGTCTGTCTACCCATCCGCCCTGCCACCGTGCCACTGCCACCTTGCCACCCACGTTAGCTGCCACGTCACCCTGCCGTACCCAGACCCATGATGACGTCAGCATGACGTCATCACCAAAAAGGCGCCAAAGGGCCAAAAATGCATAAAAAGATGCGAAATGACCGTTATTCGTCATTTTCATTCGTCGTTTCTGGAGCTCTCTACATGCAAAAAACATCGTTCAACGGCCGAAATTAAAAATTCGCCCATGAAAGTTGCTACCGCCCTCATCGTCGACCCAAGTACCTGCAACTAGTCCAGCTCGACTCCTCCAGCATCGTAAAAACTAGGTATTTGCCGCAGGCGACCTTCTTTACCCACATTTCTCCTATTGTTCTCCTAAATTCCTGTAAAGAAACTCTGCTAAAGCTCCTCACAGATAAACTTGTCCACTGAAACTTCCTAAAAACCTGGTAAAATCCCTACACGATAAGGCTCTGCGAGAAACCCGTGCCCTTCTGCAAATTCACCATAAAAAACTAATCGGAGAAGCCGAGCTACTGGCTAAAAGCAAATACAACTGCTCCCTCATCCCTATTATAAGAAATTCTCTTGAGAAACCAGCTAATTAGCTCAAACACACTCTGGTTTTTCCAACAGAGTGCCCCTCAATTCATCAAAACCTGTAAGAGCTTCCTTATACTCTCAAGCTGCTCACTGCCAAACACAATTTAGCAGGCATTCCTTAGCCTTTGCACCAATCCTAAACTCAAGTAAGCATCCAGTTGAAATCAGACATGGCCACTCCATCTGCACTGGATGTAGCTCCTGTGAATCCACCCAATAAAGATCTTGAAGCTATGCCACTGGTAGACAGTGATTTCCTCATTGCAGATTTTTTGGCAGAGAGGAACCACTTACAGACCTTCTGCCAGCTGAGGAACAGTCACTTGGACAACAGTGACATATATGGCATCTGGGAATCCAATCTGCCCACTTACTTCCTGCCATCTGTAAATGTTTTCCCTGAAGTCATTCACCTCTGTGCAGAAAACTATGACCAGAAGCTCAGAGCTGTAAAGTCTCCATATGGGAGCATCCTCTTCTACATAACACCAGATTCCATAAATCAGATGCTCAATTACAAACAAACCCAGCTGCTATACCCATTTTCCATTAAGTACTTGCTGGATGAGGGCTCCAAGCTCCCTAGCATAGGCATTGCTGCAATGGCCAAAAATTTCATGAAGGCAGACTGCCAACCTTCTCGGCCACCTCCTTTTTCATATACAAATTTCAATGAGGTAGGCAAGCTGCTGGTGGACATGATAACCTTTGTGCTGGGATTCACCACAAATGAGCATGTTGATGAAACTGTGTTGGTCATGCTATCTGCATATAGCCTTAAGAAGCCCCCTGCTGTAAAATACAATTATGCCAAGTATATTGCCAACAAGATGCATGACCAACTGTCAAGGCTGAAAAGGCAAGCAATATTTAAATGTTCATCATACATCTATCACCTATCCATGTATTATCAGGCAGATTTCTTCCAGTGCCCAATCAAGAAGCTAGACTCATAGGGTGAGAGGAGGTCCTTCATCTTCTGGTCTTCAGTCTTCCACCAAGTCCAGAATTCTCCCTATTCCTACTGTGAATTTATTGACCAATTTGTTTATCCAGTCACATGCCTCTTAAAGAGGACTCCTCCTTCCAGATTGTCCAAAGATATGCAAAAAATCTTACAGCTATCTAGGAATTACGAAATAGGTGATTGGTATTTATACCAAAATACACAGTTATCAGAATCTATGGTTGTGAGCTCTGTCTCTACAGGTTCCCAAGGCATGTGCCTATGAGGTAATTTTCCCTGGAATACTATAGACAACTCATAAACTCTGATCTTACACACTTCCACAGTGCCAAGAAGAAAGCTAATCTCAAATTCAGAGACCACCTAGGCCCATTCATCATGAACAAGAAATATGGTTGGCAAGAAGCTGATCAAATATTGGGGCAGTAGCTCAAACTTAAAAGAAGCTTCTGGTGGATCCCTTATGACCCTGAAGGCTTTATCAGTGCTAGGAGAGTCAAGTATAGGTTGATAGCCTATAAACATTGCCTATATCCACAAATAGAACACTTTACCAACCAAGATGAATGGGTACCTGAATCCATAGTAGCAGAATTTACTCAGGAAGAGAAAATGGAGCAGACTGTGAAAGATTTAGAGAAAACTCTTGACTTGGATTCTTGTCAACAGGTCCTGTTCAAGCAACCAGTCCAAGTAGGAGAAGGCACATCCACTGCTCCAGCTGTACAGACTACCCAGCAAGCATCTACAACAACCACTACAACAAAAGGCAAAGAAATAGTGGATGAACAGCAAGAGACAGAGGCAGGGCAGCCCAGCACCTCAAAGGATCAAACTCAAGGGCAAGCCCCTTTACAGCAAACTGGACCACCCCAAATCCCAGTTTTGCAAACAACTCTCAATGAAGAGAGAGGAAAAAAGCGAGATAGAGAGGAGGTCACACCTCCAACTGGGTCAACACAGCAACCAGAAGCCAAGAGGCCAAGGGTTGACCTTGAAACAGAGGAAGAAGACATCAGTGAGGAAAGGGCAGAAAGCCACAACAGAGAAAGACAATCCAGCCAGTAGACTGCCACTAGTTCATTTCAACTGGAACAGGCCATGCAGCAAGGCACAGAGGTATCCTCCTCAAGGCAGCAGGGCAAGAAACCAACTGGGATCAAAGGAGGTTTCATGGAGATCAAAGCACAAAATGAATTGTTGAGAGTGCAAATCTATGATCAATTCTTGAAGGCAACTCCCTCCAAAAAAAAAAAGATTGATGGATGCCTATGATATCAAAGAGGAAAAAATGATTTTTACTCATTTGAAGCCTAAAGTTCCACATCCCAAAACCTCTGCAGATTACTTAAGAACAAACTTGGAGGTCTTTTCTAAAGACATACACCCCATGGATCAGATAGAACTGCACAAACAGACTGGGGAAATGGTGTATGCCACACTTGCAGACAGGGCCATGCTGGCCCATCAGTTAAAAGAAGCACTAAAGAACACAAATACACAGCTTGATTTGGAAATGTTGTCTTCCTCTGCTAAGGACAATAGAATAAAGACTTTGGAAGACATAATCATTGATCTGGGACATGACCCAAAGGATCCAAAGGGTGTTAGGGCCCTTATGAAGAAAAAAGAGGATGACATCGCTGCACTGAGAAAGCAGGCAAAATTACCTCCAACCATTCACCCTCAAATAGCAGAACTTGCACAAGAAAATCAAGTAGATGATGCCATGGATCTACTTCTGATGATGAATCAAAGAATATTGCAAATGGAAGCAGAATTAGAGAAGGCATTGCAGGACAAGCAAGGGGAGTCAACCTCCCAGCCCCCTCAAACATTTACAACTCTTGGACCTGCCCCTCCTACACAAGCAGCAGCAGCCCCTCCTGCTATTCCAGCACCAACCACGGCTACATCAGCAACAGGAGCAACAGCAGCAGCAGAATCCAGCATGAGTATGGAGGACTTGATGAAAACTGTCAAAGAGCTTCAAACTCAAGTGACAGAAATAAATGAAGCCCAGGATAGACTGGCCAAACTAGAGGCCAGCTATGATAAGTCCAAGATAACAGTGGCAGAAAAGCAAAGAGAAATAAAGGCCTTGGAGGCCAAAGTAAAAACTTTGGAAAAGGAATTGCTCCTAGGAAAAACCTTAGCAGAAATAAAGAAGATAATTTGGGCCAAAATTGGCCAATCAATACATGACCAATGGAGGTCAATCCACGCAATATATGAGCAGGTTGAACTAATAGGCATGGCTCATGTTGAAATACAAAGAGCCAGAACAGCACTAGGAATCATGCCTGAGCAAGCCAATAAAATGATACAGTTCCTCAATAACCACACTAGGGAGGAATTGGCAGCGTTAGAGATAAATAGCAGAACAGACACCATCCTGATAGCTAAGAAAGTGCTGACCTTGAGGAACTTCACTCAAACTCTCGAAAGAAAATGTCAAGAAATGAAGGCAGAAATTGATGAATTCGGGGCAAAATGACAGTGTTATAGGATAAAGGACTACCAAGCCTAGTGACTGGCACAGGACAGCTGCTGTCATATAATCAGTCTATGACAAGGATCAACAATTATGTTGAAAATCAAATAACAGCATCCAGCAGCTCCACAGAAGAAGCAGGGCCTCCCTCTGGGCAGTCTCTGTATGACAAATTGGAAAATCTATTTTTTTGAGCATGAGATAAATCATCTGTTTGAGGTGCCTCCAAACTTCTACAGGTATACAGAAGCAGATGAAACCCTGGTGAAGATAAGGAGGCATCAGCTACCTCCAGCTGATTGGTGGCAGGCAATGCTGGAAATTTTGCCCAGGTGATGCCGCTATTTTATTTTTTTTTTTGAAAAATCAGATCTCAGTCACAGTACAGGTCAGCAGGCAGATCAGCACGCAGGTATCACAGGAAGCATCCGTACGGTGACTCACTAAATCACCCAGACAGCAGGCTCAACTAACGCAAAATTAAAGGCACAGTTATAGCCAACTTTTCTGAGCCATAAAGTCAAAAGTTGTCTGACAGAAAGATAGCTGTCATCTCAACATTAAATGTTGTAGTTATTTCCTTCATTTATTTTCTGTTAGAGAGTTGGTGGTGCAATTTATTGCACAATAACTCACTATTGAGATATTTTGTATCCCATTTTTGTATATATATCCCCTCAAAGAACGTATTGAGGTTCGGTTGTAGTGAAACTCTTTCAGAAGAGCTCTATTGTATATTTGAGACATTTTGATAATACAAATTGCTGGTGGAGTTCCTGGTTCCTATGCAGTCTGAAGATGGAAATGAATTGCCCTGTTGTGCTACAGAATTCCTGTGTCATTTGCTGGAACAATAAGTTATTCTGAAACTGAGTATGTGTTTTCTGTGTATTCCATAATTCACACGTTTTCATGATCATAGTAAATAGAGAAAAAGAATAGCCTAGGATTTGTTTGAACACCCTATGCTCAATCTCTATTTCTAAATATGTCTTCTTATGGATTAGCCATGGATATGAATTCTTAATTACTCATGTCTAAACTAATTCTATCATTGTGAATATTGTTTAAGAATTCTTAACTGCTCTTAAGCAATACTTTCATTTTTCCTTTGTTAGCATAATGAAAGATTCTTAGTTTCCTTTCACTCACTAATTCCATAACTTCATCACAAAATTTAAGAAATTTTTCCACAGATGCCTATCTGGCTCTGCAGCAACACTCTACCTTCAAGAAACATACTTCAGCAGCACACCACCTGAACTCCATTGCCCAATGGACCAAACTGTTCTGTAATCTATACCTCAGCTCTGTTTGAATTCACCAACCCACCAAACTCAAACAAAATAGTACACCATAACTAGCCTAAAATCATCCACCAACAAAGCTAAATTATAAAGAGAGAGCCCTCTCTGGTTACAGGTAGGCTAGGACCTGTAGCTAAAAGATTGGTCAGTGGTTACCTCGGCCGTATTCCCTTTAGGAAGCAGGGAACAACCTGAGTGTTAACATTAATGGCGACTCCACTGGGGACTTATTTCAAAATTACCAATTGAAAGGAAATAAGCTTCCTGTTTAAACCTTATCATAATATACCAAGGAAAGAAAACTCAGAAGCTGGCTCCAAAGAAGAAATCTAGTTACACTAGGTCCAACCCTGATCCAAACCCCCCAGCTGTCTTTGAAAACCCCAACTTAATCCACAAAATCTTGAAGAAAGAAGAGAAGCTAGGAGATCTCTCAGATTCAGATATAGAACCAATTCAGCAGAGCTATATTCCTACTCTTGTCAAAGCATCAGTTCACCCTCACATAACCCCTACTTATCCTAGTTCCTCATCTACTTCCCAAGGTAGTTTCCCCACTCCTCCATCCCCAACACACCTTACTCCTGTTATCCCTGTTGTTCCAGTTGTTCCACTCCTTCTTGCTGTCCCTTTTATCCCTGCAAATATGGCTAGATATGCTCCTTTACACCTGCCTGCAAATCCAGGGGCAATGCCCCAAGACTATCAAAGCAAAATCACTTACTTTGATGGTGTTGGCACTTATACAGCCCAGCAACACACCAAGAGAATGCAGGACTATTTTGAGAACTATGAGATAGATGATGAAGATGTAAGAATGAAAATTTTTGTCCAAAGTTTGACAGGGGATGTAAGGAATTGGTTTAGATCTCTAGCTGTAAATTCTATACTCAATCCTGATGCCTTATACCTAAGTTTTTTAAACATATGGGAAAAGAAGAAAGACCCTCTACACATACTAACAGAGTATGATAACTTGAAAAGGGGTCCACAAGAAACAATTCAAGATTACTGTGCTAGGTTCAATAATGTATATAACACCATCCCTCAAAACTTGAGACCTCCACCTGATCTGACCTTGATCAAATTCCCTGATGGATTTGATCCAGATATGGCATATCAATTAAGAGAAAGAGCACCGCCAAGTCTTGCAGATATGCAAAATATAGCTGTAAGTGTGGAGGCAAACCTGATTTCCAAGAGAACCAGAGCAAAAAATGAGAGAAGAATAACATTTAAAGAAGAACCCTCAACCTTTGACCAAAAGCTAGATGCAATCATGAAGGGTATGGAGAGGTTGGGAGATAGAGTTGAGACCATGGAGAGAAAGTCCTCTTGGGAAGGGCAAACAAGCAACACTACCAGGAATCCCAATTTTAGAAAAAACCAAAACCCAAATGCTGGGAGGACTAGTCCTGATCAAAATATCAAACCTCCATTTCAAGAAAACTATGCGGAGGCCTCAACCACTAGTGAACAAATAGAAGATCCCAACATCAATCTAATGGGTTTGGACAGTGAACAACAAGTATTCTTAACACAAGATGACCAACAAGCCCAAGAATACAAGCAATTCCAAGCAAAATTTGGTGAGTCATTTGATTTCAGAGAAGGGTATGACACAACAGTCTATGAGGTACAAAAACAATACAAGTTAAGAAGTAGAACCATAGATGTACCTGACAATACCAAACAAACAAACACCAAACTGCCCAAGAAATCTAGTGACAAAGCCATTTCAACAGAATCCTCAGATAAAAAGCCCCAAAGGGAGGTCACAGTGGAAGATGTATCTGATATACAGCCTCCAGTAAAACCTACATCTACACCACTTCTTCCAACAGAAATCTTGGGCAGACCTCTAGAAAACATACCCAATCCAAGCATACCCCAAAACAGTATACCTGACCAAGACAAGGTCACCCAAAATTTAGCAGAGAAAGATAAACTTGCTGCTCTCAATATAAAAATTCAGATGGAAAAACCTTTCAATCTTGAGACAGAAATTGGTAAACTGAAAATAGCAATTCCTCTTTCAGAATTAGCCAAACATGAGGTCTTCAGACAACAAATTAATAGATCATTACAAGTACCAGAAAATAGGGATGCAGTTAATATTCTGGATGACCAACCAGAGCTGATTTTTGGCTCAGAAGTCAATGGCAAATCAGTGGATGGAGGGACTCCTCCATTCTATGTAAGCCTAAATATTCATGACAAAGTGTTACACAATGCCATGTTTGACTCAAGGGCCTCTCATAACCTAATGCCCAAATCAGTAATGGAAAAACTTGAATTAGATATTACCAGACCCTATAAAGATTTGTTTTCATTTGATTCCAGTCAAGTGAGGTGTTTAGGCCTGATCAAAGACCTTTGTGTATCCCTTGTCCAATATCCAGCCAAAACAATTCTAATGAATGTAGTAGTAGTTGACATTCCACCCAAATATGGTATGCTCTTATCAAGATCATGGGGTGCCAAACTCCAAGGATCTCTGCAATTAGACATTTCATATGCCACAATCTCGGTCTTTGGCCAGCCAAAGGGACTGTACCAGGAAACACTGATGAAATATGTGGTCAGCAGTTAGGAGAATCCCCAAAACTTCTCAATCTACTCCATTCATTTAGACATGGACTCATTCATATTGTACAATGCTGATATGTGTCCCAAAACTGAAGTCAAGCTCCTAAAAACAACAGAAACCAGGCATATGAATGAACAATCCACAGCTTCAGATCAAAAGACCACTGATATGATCAAACCAACACAGTCTACTGATAGATCACAAGAATCACCAAAACTAGACCTGCCCACTGAACAAGTCTGTAAATCCATTGAAAAAAACGTTAATCAAGAGACCTTGTGGTATTTAGAATTTGATGGGTCAGTAAATAAGCTAGGAGCAGGAGCAGGGGTCTGGATACACAATACTCAAAATGACCATGCTCTAGGTCATGCATATAGGCTTAACTTTAGATGTACAAATAACATGGCTGAGTATGAAGCCCTTTTACTAGGCCTCAAACTGATTAAGAATCTAGGAGTGACCAAAGTTTCCATATTGGGGGATTCAGACTTAATTATACAACAGATAAAGGGAACTTTTGTCACAAATGATCCCAGGTTAAGATATTATAGGTTAGCAGTGATAGATTTGCTCGACAACTTCCTGGAATATCAGCTTACCAAAATACCTAGGAGCCACAACTTGCATGCTCATAGTTTGGCAACTTTTGCAAG
>APFE031584606.1:0-14692 GCA_000404065.3 Pinus taeda
AGAAGAACCCTTTCACCCCTAGTTTCAGATCAATGTGTCCCTTTGGTTTCCATATTTTTTGTATCCACTTTGTCAATTCTTTCTCTATTGGCCACACCCTTATGAACTTATAAATCAGAGCATGATGCTTCATGTATCCTCTGTACTCCTCCAACTTATTATTAGGTATTACAAACCTATGTTTTTTGGAGGCTCTGGGTAGGCATTTTCCTCCCAGTCCACCCTGCCATTTCGCTTTCATTATAGGTATGCCATTTCCTCTTTTCCTGTGTTTTCCAGCTGATCTCTAGTTGCTTGTCTCATCTGCTGTGACATTTCGATAGGAAGGGATCTCACCCCCCTACCATACCACTCATATCTCTGTCATTTCTCATGTTTTTCATTTTTGTCCCTCATGTTGCTATGCGAGACATTGTCGGACCATTAGCCATTGCCCCCAAGCCCAATCTCCTGCCTTTCCAGCTACTCAGGGTTGCAAGACTGTCAAGTGTAGTCCCTGGTTGTCAACCCTAGCCATGTTCCATCCTTGTTTCTATTATATACCTAGGGGGGCTAATATGGGCTATAAAGGGAGGTACCCAAGGGAATAATGTAATAATGGGATGGGCCATAATAATAAATAAGGTGGTTAACCCGAATCATGTAAGGGACCACAAGCAGTTAGTAATAATGTAATGGGCCCATGGTATTAGATAGATGGTATTGAGGGAACCATGGTAATGACTCATGGTATTGTATGTATGATCCTCATGTTGCTATACGAGACATTGTCAGACCGTTAGCCATTGCCCCCAAGCCCAATCTCCTGCCTTTCCAGCTAGTTAGGGTTGTAGGACTGTCAAGTGTAGTCACTGGTTGTCAACCCTAGCCGTGTTCCATCCTCGTTTCTGTTATATACCTAGGGGGGATAATATGGGGTACAAAGGGAGGTACCTAAGGGAATATTGTAATAATGGGATGGGCCATAGTAATAAATAAGGTGGTTAACCCGAATCATGTAAGGGACCACAAGTAGTTAGTAATAATGTAATGGGCCCATGGTATTAAATAGATGGTATTGAGGGAACCATGGTAATGACTCATGGACTCTTCATGTTTGTGATCCTACACTCATGGCCTAGGGCAACCTCTCCTTCTAGACCTAGTCTAGATACTTAAAAAGCAATGTTTTACTCCCTATATGCGACATTGCCGTCAGCTAAATGCGTGTGTACACAGGTATGTGTATATCGAACCCGCGTATATGTCTTAAAACGATTAAAAAAATTAAATCTCCTTAATTTCGGGCAAAGATCACGGATTTTACATTTTGATTACCTATTAGTGCCTGTGGCCTAACTCTTCCCAATGAATTCCCAACTAAAAAACTACTTTGGGAGAAGTATAAAAAGGCACCAATGGGAAGGACTAAGGGGGAAAGAAGGGAGAGAAAAATCACTCTGCTGAGATTATCCCTAACCAGGTCTGAAGATCCCTGTGCTTCCAGCACTTCTCCCATTATAGGAAACCCTTGCTTCCTTTAGTTATGATGTCTTTCCATTAGTTGATATATCTTGGAGTGAGTCATAGAAGGAGTTTGTTGAAGGCTTGAGTTTGGACGAATCCGGAGGACGATTCCGCTTGGAGCTTGCGAAAGGAAGACTCAGGTGAAATCATTCCTTTTTGTACTTTAGTTGCCTATAATAAAATAAACACTTGTCTTGTTCTTGATATTGATCTTCTTTATGCTTATAGTACCAATGTTATGATTTACATATGAATGGTTGTTTTAATTTTATAACTAACTACTTTTTAATATGCTATGAAGTTGATTTACTTACGATGCTTGGTCCATTTACTACTATGCTTTCTTGAATTGATTGTTTTGCAGGTTGAAGGATCAAAAAGAACTCCAAGAGGGTTTGAACCCTAGCTGGATCTTCTGAAACGAAGGACCCTCAGGTGCACCTCTCTTCATGTAGTTTGTTTATATTAGCATCATGGCTATGTGGAATGTTTGTTTTTCTTTGTAGATAACCCTCGATTTGCTAGGGTATCGACCCAAGACCCTGGGGAAATTTGTCCCTGAATAGAATTAGAGACTCTGCTGGGGACAATAGTATTGTTGTTCCTAGTTTGGGTTTATTCAAGCCAATCAAGGCTCAAGTATTTATTTTCTTGCTGTGACTGAGTAGTCTGTTACTGTAGGAACTTGAACTGTACGTTTTATCAGTTTCTTCAAAGTTTTTTTTTCTTGAGATCTATTGTATATGCTATTTTCCCAGTTTACGGAGGCATATGTACGCAAGTTTCCTCAAGTGAACCCGCTTATATAGAGGTTTCCTTGGGATGAATAGCATATACACGAAGCTGTGCATTAAAACAGTCACATATACCCTAAACTTTTCAAGATTTTTCAAATATTCTTGTTTCTGAATATCTCACTGCTAGTCTAAGTCTTTTCTGAATAGTTACTTTTCTATGTTAGTCTTTATTTTTACAGCATGTTCATGATTTCAAACTGTCTACGGATGTGGAAAGTATTGGTCTTGTTTTGTTTTGTTGCAAGCATCATCATTTTTATTTAAGCACACAAGATTTCTTCCTAGGAATCTTGGTTATTCTAGTCTTCCAGGGCAGAAAGATTGATCTCAATCCTTGTGGCAAATATTGTTTTGGTGATCTTTTTGCTTGCGTGTCAGAACTGCATCTTTGTGGCCATTTACTTTTCTTGATTTTTGAAAGTTGTTGTGTGATAATTTTGAGAATTGTCTTTCTTGATCTTGCGATTACTATCACCAAGCTCTTTTCACTACTTTTTGATTGTTAAGAGCATCTTGAAACACACCTTTTGTTGAGTTTTCACCTATTTTGTGTTGTTAACTTGCAAAGTTTTTTGTTGCTTATTATTCGATCATAAAGATTCAGTATCAGTTGGAGCACTTTTGAAAAGTCATTTTTGTTTTTGCTTTTGAAGAAAATTTCTTGAAAACTTGGTTTTTGCTTTCTTTGGCCTTGTTTTGATTTAGTTTCCTTTTTGTGAGTGAAAGTGCATTTTTGTTTGTCTTGAAATTTGGTTTTAGGTTTTGGATGAAAATGAGCATTAGCAACTCATATTCTATCTAAGCATCTTATGTGGCTAATTAGAATTGATAAACAAATTACTTTCGTTCTTTGATTTAGAGTAGTCTGAAGTTTGCATCAGCATGTACTCATTGCATTAGGATAAATTTGTGCATTTTTTAGGGCATCCAGAGTTTTGTTAACTTTTGCAAGTTTGAAGCTTGAGTAAAATAAAATAAAATAAAAGATTTGTTACTTTCATAGAAGTTCCTCAGAACCTAGTAGAAATTTCTTTCATCAAAGAACAAAATGAGTGCATTTGCATATAGTTTGGTTTTTATTAATTTCTTTTGCGTCAAAATGCCATCAGTTTCATCTCCGCTTATCCATTGACTTAAAGAACATCACATTTTAAAACAAGCACTAATTAAAATACACTAGAACTTTTTCATAATTGTTAGTTTAGACACACAAACAAGTTTTAGGATATTTTAGGGCCTTGGATTAGGCATGTGGAGAGAAAAATCTCCAAGGCCATTTAAACTGTCAAACATAGGAGTTTGAATAGTGAGTGCAAATCTAATAGTGTTAGGAAGAATAGGAAAGCTCCAGATCTGGGAGTTAAGCACGAGAGTTTTGAAGATAAGGAAGAGATATATCCCCTCTCTTAATTGTCGGATCTTACCTCACGACTGTTCCGCCTGGCTTTTGGCACGAGTTGGTAACCTTAGTTTCTTCTCCCAGGGATCTACATCGGTGGTTACGAAGGGGAATCCAGTGGCACCTAAGGTTGACATTGTATCACTCTCAACGGTACTACTGGAGGGCACCGTTGCGAAGCTTGGGGGCTTGCACCAAAGGCTGTTGTTAGGAGGTCAACATAACTTCCTCTATTACCTTCGCTGGTAGGATTGGGTTGTCATTATCCCAAACTATCTTCGAAAGGCCCCTTAATTCATTTTCTTTTATTTTGGTGTCCAATCCTCATCACCTGGAGCGGAAATACTCGAAAGATTATTTGACTGGCTGACATCTTTTAGGGACTTTTTAGTGTGTGCTTAGTGCTCTTAGTTGGCCTAGCTTTTATTTTTCTTGAGTCTTTAATTACATCTTAATAAAAATTCAAAGTGGTTGACTGATTGTCTAGACGGTCTCGAAGACTTCGTGGTATTTCACCACCAAGTTTAGAGCCTTCTCCTAGAAGGTGCAGAGGTAATATTGCTGGTGGGTTTCATCCCATGGTAGTTGACACATCGGGGATTGATCCTCTCCTCAAAGGCACTAGTGTTCAGGATAGGCCTGGTACTTCCGCAAAACTAGAGAGGAATACTCCAGTTCTTTCTCGATTTCTCTTTCAATCGGAAGGTAACATATAGGTAGAAGAACTCCTAGAGTCATTAGCGGCTCCAAATTCTCCTTTACCTTCTAACTATCTAGACGTATTACAATATGTTGGGACTCTGATGCATAGGCCATCAAGTCCAGGTCATATTACGCACTTATCTTCAGTGACCACTACTGAAAGCATGGCTTCTCTTACAAGTGCTACAACCATGTAGACTCCAACATCAGTATAAGGGGGAGGAACTATTTCCATCCCCTATACATCTCTATTTGGGTCTTTTGCTAGCACATCCTTAGTTGGGTCTACCTCCATTCCTTCTAAGAGTGGAAATTCCCAGGCCAATGCTTTTAGTTCTGGATTCTTCCCATTTGGCACCCATTCACATGGTATTCCATCAGTTCCATTTAATGCCTCCACATCTATGATGGGTGCGTCTACTTATTTTTAGGGTTTTCCTTTTGGAGGTGGTCATATATCACATTCCAACCTGACGATAGGATCTATGCCTTTTTCTTCTATAGGACAAGGTAGCAATCCCTTTCAAGGCTAGACTAACCCTATGGTTAGTGGCATAGGAACTGGGAATCCTTTTTCGGCCAACAAGGGAATAGGTCGTACTCCACAGTTAGTTCGTTTCGATGTATTCATCCCTTAGCTTCTACTTGGAATCCATAACAGGGGTTATCAACTCCTTATAATCCTTTAGGAGGGAGCTTCATTTATTATGGAGGTCTTTCTGCCGGAGTTGGTCAAACTTCGAGTTTTGTTGGATCACAAGGTTTGCCTTTTGGTTTAGCTAGTTCTATTGGTTACTTCAGGTAGCCTGGTGCCTTCCAAAATCCAGGCCAATCTTTTTACAATTTTAGAGGCCTCGCCCAGTCCAGCTGGAATCCCAAAGATCCTCCTAGGCTTCCTTTTTTGGCAACGTTGAATTTGCCAGACCTCACGAAATCAACAAATGATCCAATCAAATACAATCTGTCCTGGCTTCCACTCCCAATCAAACTCCCTTCGGACATTCCAAAGTTTGACGGGAAGGGAGGTGAAGACCCAGGCAACCATGTAACCACATTCCATTTGTGGTGATCATCAAACTCCCTTATTAATGACTCGGTTAGGTTGAGACATGCACCTTGATTGGCAATGCGGCCAAGTGGTATATAGAGTTGCCAGGGGGTAGCTTTACATCATTTTTCAATTTGGCTAATATTTTCCTAAATCATTTCCAGTCACCCATCCGTTATGATGCCATAACTGAACATTCTGGCCAATTTTCGTCAGGATATGGTAACTCACATTTCTGATCATATTCAGGAATGGAGATCGAGAAAGAGGCTCATTAAAGCTAAAATTCCTCCGTAATACCGTCTCGAATGGTTTTTGAAATCTTTACAACCTAAAATTTCTAAGGATGTCTCTCCGTCCGGAGTCTAATCTGAGGAGCAAGCTATTTTCAGGGCCCAGCAGTTAGAATTGATTTATTCTCAGTCTAGGATTCTACAAAAAATCTTGCTAGATGGTCCTGGGACTAAGGTTGATATAGCCAAGTCAAAGCTAGGTCCCCATGTGGATGGTATCATTGGATCTGTAGACACAAATGTGGTGAACCTGTTGAGCCAATTATAGTAGTTGTCTTTACAAACTGCTCGTAATAATCGGGTCACATCGTCTAACCCTTCATCTTCTCAACCCTCTTTTGTTAATGCCGTTAAATCTTCCAACCCGAAAGGAAATCAAAATCCAATGGGAAAAGGAAAGGACAAGGTGAGAAAAAGAGTGATGATAGGAAGACTGACGCAAATAAACTTGACAATAACGTTGGTGGTGGTAGAAATGAGTCTAGAAAGAAAGTCAAGTTTCCATGCAAGTTATGCAGTGGAGACCATTTAACTCATCTCTACCCAAAGATTCAAGATGCTCAGCTCTTGTTAGGGCAGCAATGGACTTCTAGCTCTCAAGTTGTGTTAACCAACCCTTTTCCCCAAGGGCAGCAATTGCTTGTTAGCACGAGCTTGAATCCTGGTACCTCGGCAGGGGGCAACCAGGAAGGGGAGAAATCATCAAATTTTTCCATGATGAGTTCTAATGTCCATGTGGCTACTCGGTCACGTGATTACGGTGAAACTAAAACATCCAAGGACAAAACTGTGCCCCAGAAATACTAACCTTCATATTGAGCGACCCTTTATCGAAACTATACCACAGATACCGAAAGGTTCCACCAAATGCGCAACTATCAATCCTAATGCTAGGGTTACCTAGAATTACTCCATTGTTGATGATTTGGCTCAGAGTCCATGCACTATGTTTGCTTTAGAGGTTATCCAATCATGTCCAGCTCAACGAACTGGCTTGCTTTCAACGATAGGGACAGTTGATCCAAATAACTCTTTAGTGCTCACTTTCGACATGCTTAATGTCAAAAAGAGACTTCGACATCACATGGCTTTTCAAATAAAGTCGACATACTAGAAAATTAATATTTTTGGTACCACTATTGATGAAGGAGCTTCCACGTGCGTCATGTCGATGTTATGCTGGAAGGCCACTAGATCGCCTTCGGTTGTTCCTTCATCTACCCTCCTGAATGCATTTGATGGACATTCTCATAGGCCGCATGGGATTATCCCAGCCTTCCCCATATGTTTTGGGGGGAAGTCGTCAATATCGAAGAAGAAATTATTGATGCTAACCTAGATTACAACCTCCTCTTAGGAAGGAACTAGGTATACGAAATGGATGTCATTGTGTCGACTCTTTTTCGTGTCATTTGCTTTCCTCATGAGGGGAAAATCATCAAGGATGACAAATTGGATTATTCTCCAGTTGATTCTCGAGCAACTTTAGATTTTGTTGTCCCTTTAGTGGATAACCCTCACCCGCCTACTGAGAATCTAGTAGTTGGGATGTATTCTTCATTGATGGCTACATTTGATTTCCCCTCTCCTATCATTAGAATCAATGTTGCCTCATCATCCAAGGAGTCTTCATGAGAAGAGCTCTTCCGAACTCATTATTTTTTAGACCCTTGGACCTTGCCTTCACCTATGACCACATTGGTTGAAGGAAAAATTGGTGGAATGACATTCCCTATGTCTGCAGCAGATCTTAGATATCAGTCTATCGTCAACTCTACAAACAACCATTCTACTACTTTCTCTGAAGAGGAGTTATACGGTGATGTGGCCTCGGCCTGGACCCTTGATTCTACCTCCGCTATCAAAATCAAGAGGAATCATTGCTCGCATCAAAATCTATTCAGGATAATACACTTTAGCCAATCGTACAACCTGTCTTCCAGAATTGCCCACATGGTAAACACCACTCGCTACATAACAAAATTTCACATACATTTGCTTGCTATTACATTTACTTTCATATGATTTTATACTCGTTTGGAATTGTTTATTTTATTTTAAATATTCAAACAAATCGTCAAACATATCCATTGTCACTTACAATGTTTCCTTTTTGGATGGAAACAGGTATGGATATAGGCTACCTACGAATGTTGTATGAGTGTTGCCAAGAAATTCAGCAACAAGAACTTACATTACAAGATATGCAGACAAGGATCTTCCCCAACAATAATTGTCGCTTTACTGTTTGCGCCCAACCATTTAGTTGTTAAAGAAAATAAGAAAAATACTTAAGATAACAATTCACATCCATGAAAGGGATGCACACAGGAAAATGCGGCATCAATTGCAGGAAAAACATGCACAGTTTGGCACCACAATAAACACTAATTGGTGTTGCCGATGCCATGGCCCATCATGCATATATGATTAGCTACTTATTGTCAATTACATCTATATGTGGTAGAATGATTTTATTGTACATATGTTTAGAAGCTAACGAATACTTTCATTGTATATATGTTTAGTTATAACCTACCAAACACATCTCTATGTGTAGACCATATGTTAAAGTGAAATGCAACGGTCATGCTCCTAATGTTCAGTTCACTCATCAAAGGTAAAAGTTTCACTTGCTTTAATGCAACTTGTATGCCTTCAAAGACATGTTCTTAGTGCTCTATTAAAGGTTTTATATGGTATTGGTACCCCTTTGCTTATTGTCATGCTTTCCTGTAAAATGTCTTCTTGATCTTTTCTATGTTTTGCAGACTTACCTAATAATTGCTTCCATTTACTACTAGAACAATGGTGCTATATTAAGCTAAAGCTGAGCTACTCTGTTTCCAAGTCAAAAACAACATTATTTTTATCTTTTCATGACCTGTACAAGAAGTGCATTGTTTTATTCCCAAGTCAAAAATCAACATTACTTTTATCTTTCCATTACCTGTGCAAGAAGGTGCACTTTTGCTTATTGTCATGCTTCTTGTAAAATGTCTTCTTGTTCTTTTCAATGTTCTACACACTCACCTAAAAGCTAAAGCTAAACAACTATTTTTAAGTTATAAAGCACAACTCTTTCCTTTTAATTCCTTCTGGGCAAGTAAGTTGTGATGATGGATTGATCAACCTCTGTGAAACTCCATGCCTCGTAGATAGCACTATTGGGCAGTGGGGGAATCACATTGTAAAGGAAAAATTATTGCAGACATTCATTGTTGAACATTGGAATTTGTGTAGGAAGGAAAAAACTTGCTAGAAAAGAATATAAAATGCATGAATGAACTGGGTAACCTTCCCACGTAACCTTTTCAATTTAAAATTACAGATTTTAATTTCAAACCATGAATTGCAAAGTACATCTACCTTAATATGATGAGAGACATTTATATATGTCATGTCATTTTGTATTGGTTCTCTATTTTTGAGTGCTTGATTGGACAACTATCAAACTTGAGGATTCAATATTGATAATAATAGATCATTTTTTATTTGGCATCCACAACATATATATAGCAGTGCTTTCTCCATATTTATGTGCCAATGTGTTTATCTGATGTTTTTGTTGTTTTATATGTTTTAAATAATATATATATACTATATATATATATATATATATATATATATATATATATAGATATAGATATATATCAGTAATTTTTAATGTTTGCTGATTTTTCACTGATTTTTTTGCCCATTCTAATGTTCTCAACATTGCTTGGAAGTGGGCAGTAACAATTGGGAAAAAACTCCATGCTCTGAAACTCCTATTAAAACTGACTATAGAGAAGGAAAATGGTGTGGAAATTTGAAGAAAATGTTGCTTGATGCTGATTTAGAAATTTCACCTCATTCTTTAGGCTCCTCAAATCAATTACTTGCACCTCTTTGCTACTATCAAACTACAGAAATATGAAAATTATGGCCAACATAGATGCAGGGAAACCACTTTTGCATATAGGATTCTTTACTATACAAACAATAACTATAAAAATGGGGAGGTTCACCAGGCCACTACTACAATGAAGTAAATGGAACATAAGCAAGAAAGAAGCATGACAATTACTTCTACTGCAACTGCATGTGCATTGAATGCTTAGCATATAAACATTATATGTAGACAAATTTCTTGGCTTCCTGCTCAGTCTGAAAATCCCAATTCAGTAGGGATGCAGATCTCAGTCGAAAAAAAAAATATAAATCAGGCCCCAGGGCAGATCCTTGATGCATCCTTGGGCACTTTGTACATTATCTGTATCTTCATATAGGTACAAAGGATTGCATTTGCACCATTTTCAAATTGCTTTATATTTTAGACCCGGTACCATCTGAGAAATGGACCAAGCTGAGTATCATGATCTATATTTTGTATAACTATGACACATTTGGTGTCGAACAACATGGTTGCCCTTGTGATGCACATAGATAGGGCACTCCTTAGATAATTTAATTACCTGCACCAACAAAATTCACAGAAATGGCAGCCTGAATCAATTATATATGTTCTTTAGAAAATATATTGATTTAATAATGCAAAGGAGTGCTTGGTTTATCTCACCTTTGGCACACATTTCAAACAAAATAAGTGGCTACACGCTAATTGCTTCGGCTCCACAACGGCATCTGCACATAGATTTATGGGTAGAAGTTTCAGATTTTGTTGTCTGTTGTTAGAATATAGATAAATAATTCAAATAACAATGTAAAAAAATGAATATTCTAAGTACCCAGGTATATAGAACAAGTAAGTTCTTTATCGATAACAGATGTTGATGATGCTTGTGTTAAAGCTTTGGAAATAGTGGGCATGTTCTCCACTGTTTTCTCTGAAGTATATAATACCATTTTAATATCATTGGATCCATTAAGATTTGAAAATGGACTCTGTGGAAGGTTATGTCCATAGCTGTTGCAAGGATAAAAACTCACTGATCATTACCTTTTTATAATAATCGCCAAAACAAAACAAAGTAGCTTCTATTCAACTACTTCCAGGAACCCATTATTGACAACTTGTTTTCTAAGTAAAATATTTGTCATGTTATTTATTTTATAGAATTGCAGACTGTGGATGATGGTCTCTACCTTTCTTGATCATCATTGTCCTTCTTAGGCTCATCTTCGTTATTCTCCAGTACCTCAAGCAGGAACCCAAAATGATCGGTTGAAGGAGAATTGTTGAAATTACTACAAGGAGAAGGAGATGACCTACCTTATTGGACAAAGAGCTAATTGACAATGTCCATGCAATTAGATGAATTGATTGAGGATGAATCTAGAGCAAACTCTGGGAGTTGTGACATCCAAAATCATCTATCACTTGCAATGCTTGGAGTTGATGATGATTTGGTATCAAACAGTGGTCCAGATCAAAGTGTAGATCTTGTACATGAGATAAAAACCTTAGACGATTATTTCTATGGACGTTATAGCCGTTCAACAAGCATTAATTGATTTAAATCTACTTCTCTAAGCTTCATAATTTTTCTTACTCCTTGCTTCTGTAAAAGCTTCAATATTTTATATTTGGTGTATTACTGTTAGCCAATGTCACTACTTAGCTGTGTTTAATTTCAATCACTCTGCATATTGGCTGAAGCTGTGTCTGAAGTTGAGTGGAGTCCATGTAAAGTCCCTTGCTAATTCCTTGTATAAATATGAAAGCCATTAGTGGTCACTCGTTTTAGTGACCCACTAGATCTACTTGGAGCAAACTTTTAGAGAACAAGAACATGATAATAACAAAACTAGGGGCAAAACCTTTTGCTCTGCAAATTCCAATTGGGGCAAAGGACTACTATCAGGGACCTGTTAGAATAAGCATCATTAATGTTGTACATACATCATTAACCAATTGTATGTATGTCTTGCCTATTGTCCTTCAATTAGATGCATTAGGGTTTGTATAAATAAGTAGATAAATCAATTCAAATCTCAAAGATAAGCATATTTTAAAAATTATGTTTTCTTGGGGTCCTTAATAAATATAGTTAAAGTCTATAAGCACTTTTTAAGGCATTTCAGCACACCTCAGTAACTAATTTAATCATTTGCACATTTCTTGTCTTTTGGTGAGCGCGTTGGGACTTTTACAAAAGTTGTCCTGTTTTTTCGAACACAGAAAGGATCAAAGAACTAGATGTATACGCTGTGTTTCTTTGCTTGCTTAAAACTTTTGAACAATTGATATCATTCAACGTTTTTGTGAATTAATTAAAGTCTGGCCAATTTTAGCTGAAGAATCCATTGTTACTGCGTTGTAGCATTTCTTTTTGCATTCTGGTCAGGTGAAGAAGTAAACCTTGGTGCATATTTAGCTATAATGGCCCTAGTGTCTTTTAACTCCTGAATTTATATTTTATGCGACAGCCGAAGAACTTGTAGCTTGTTAATTGAAAAGAAAAACTTATTGTTGGATGATAGAGCTTGACATTATTCCTGTGGTTGATCTCTATCGGATGAGTTTATGATTACACTCCATTGGCTGACATTGGAATGATGGCCATCTTAATTACACTTCATTGGCTCACTGAAGAGTAGAATATGTAAACAACTTAATAGTGATTATTGATGAGAGGATGATATTTACCATTTTGTTCTTTATGTTATCTGCAAAACATGAAACAAATATAGTTGAATAGCAGATATTGATTGTGAACCAAAACAAGTTCTAACTGATCTAATAAAATTGAATCTTGAATAGCCACTGTAAACGCATGTGATAACAAACACTACTTATGAGAACAATAGTGTTTGACAATAGAATTCTAATTAACAACTTTGTATTTTCTTTGGATTAATACAATTGTGTCTCTTCTTGTGGTCACTCGTTTTAATGACCCACTGGTGCTCACTAGAGCTAAAAATTTTCTTGTCCTTGCCTTTGGAGCAATTGTATGTATGTGGAAGGAAAAGCAAGTATGATATCGCTATTGATTTGCCAGACCATTGTTATGTACTTTTTCAGGTCTGAAGATGTGTAAGCTGTGGTTTAGCTTGGTACATTCTCTTGTACTTTACTTTCACTTTGTCAATATCATAAGTCCAGTAGCGATTTAAGTGTATGTTTGCATAGCAAAACTGTTTGCATGGCAGAACTGCATTGGGCTTGAACTTTTCTAAAAAATTACATTGTATTTAAAGAAATATGATGTCCAGATAGCATAGAACTCCAAACATCAAATCTCTTTGCTCCTTGTACGCTTGAACCAATATCTCTTATAGAGAAATTCAACAACTCTAATTAATAATCCTATTGGCCTCTCTTTGTACCTTTTGGGACAATGGCTAGTATATACTATTTTAGAATAATGAGGGTAGGGTTTGAATTTCAAAATATATTCCCTTGTTAAATTTGTCGATGTAGCAAATCTTTACACTTCAGTGGTTATGCCATGTACGTGTAATATATATTATTTTCTAATAATGCAGAGTAGAGTTGGAATTTCAAAATAGATTTACTTGTTAAATTTGTTGATGTACTAAATCTGCACACTTTCAGGTTTTTTAATCTGTTTTTACAATTTCAACAAAGAATCTTGACTGTTTTGCAATTTTCTTAACTATATTTGATAAGGAATTCTTAATGGAGGGTTAAGTTAGGTGAAAGAAGCTACAAAAATAATAGAAAATCTCGCATGATTTTTGTCAAAATCTTATAAAAATTTCTAAAAATTTAAGTTATTTCTATTTTGTTAAAACAACCAATATTTCTACCCATATAGCTCCATTAATGCAAGTAATATATGTTACTAGTTAAATTTTGTACTTGACTAAATCTAACAAATAACATATACTGCATAATACATTAATAAAATTATAACTCCGAAAATATTAGTAGCCGTAACCCTCCTTCTAAATATGCCTTCCATCTAAATATGCTATAATATGAAGATCAGGTGGATAATCGAAAAATATACGGCACAATACGAAAACCTAAATTAGAAAGATACCGATTGCATGTTTATCATCAACAAGGCAGGACAGAAGCACTGTACGCCGTTAAACCTGACCAAATTCATGTGCAGGTCCACATATTACTGATTACCTCCGACTTCTCGACGCCCTTTGGGCCATATATTCTTTGAAATTATCCCCTGAGGTCGACGAGGGGCCGCGTCTCTCCGTGCACAATGTCCTATTATCACATGATTGTCAGATTTGAAATTATGACAGCGAATACGATGCTTCAGTTATCGCGTGCAACTGGAGCGGGATCGTTAAACCAAATTCATGCTGTCACCTTTGCGTTCCCGGAGGAATTTCTGTTGAATCAGAAAGACTTAAATAGCTTGCGCCCGTTATTGTGCGGTGTTCCAACACTTCCACAATTGAAACTTTATAAATCCACATTTTCTTACAACGGTCGTTATCATTCAAGATACTCGCCACGAGAACCTGATTTGCTCGATGGTTTTATTTCTGTGCAATTCGAAACTCATAACCTACGCGCACATGTAGGTGCGCAAGATTCAAAACGGTTCCTAAAGTTTTATGATCTTCATAATTTAGTAATAGGTTGGTTTAAGAGATTTTACGGTCTTTAATTCATTAAGGAAATTCAAAAAATATGCCTTGAAGCTTGGCTAAGCCTGGGCTGAAAATCGTATTTATTGCATAAACTGTGAAAAAAATATAAAAACTATAAAATGATTATTTAATAATATTTTATTTTTATTTGTTTTTGATAGTTGGGTCCATTTTACATTTCTCTTACCCGCCATTTTTTTTAATGAGATTTAAATTTATTAACCCCACTCGAATCAATTAATTTACTTATCACGAACCACTTTTTTGCAAAATATATAAATATCACTTTTTTCAGATTGATATTTAAAAATGTTCACTGGCAATAGCTAAGATAAAGTTATCGATGTAGTTTACATTAGTATAATCAAAGGATTTCCACCATGAAAAAAATATCATCATATGTTTGTAAAATCTT
>APFE031584606.1:15091-34148 GCA_000404065.3 Pinus taeda
ATAGTCGGAGAAGAAGTTTGGTCTAGGAGATCTCTTTTGCTGTTAAATGAAGATTTATTTTCCGCGTTATTCAAAACCGCATAACTGTCGATGTTTGAGGGGTTTTTAAGTTCACCTTTTTGTTGTTGGGCGGGGCTTTCCCCCTGCTCGTCTTGAGAATTGTTTCTATCTTGCCCGATTGCTTGTGATTCAGAGTTTTCTCGAGAGTATTCTTCTTGGGTGACAGTGTAGTGTTCTTTTTGTCCTCCTTCCCACCATGCAGATCTGTGGTGATTTTTTCTAGCAGAATTTCTCTCGGAAGCTTTTGGGCAATTTTTGGCAAGGTGGCATGTCTCAAAGCAAGATCGACATCTGAAGAGGACACTTTCATAATCGAGTTTCTGGTTCCACACATAGTCTTTACTTGTTAGGTGTATTTCAGCTGGGAATCCGGCGCTGAAGTCCATTTCCAAACATATGCGTGCATATGTGGTTCTGACATATTCCTCTGTTTCTTGGCATC
The DNA here is from genome assembly GCA_000404065.3 of Pinus taeda. NCBI lineage: Eukaryota > Viridiplantae > Streptophyta > Pinopsida > Pinales > Pinaceae > Pinus > Pinus taeda. Next base: position 15,594 of record APFE031584606.1, read on the forward strand.
TGCAGTAAAATTTCCCAATTGCATTTCCAATGGCTTCTAGCGAAGAGAGATTCCAGAGATGCAAGGGTGGGTTTGGCAATCTCACCCAAACTGGTGCTGAGGTTATGACTGCTGTTGAGGGATCGAATGATGGGTACCATGGCTTCAAGAATAGGCCTGATTTATCCCAAAACCAAGGGCCAGAATCTAGAATACATTGTCTGCTATCACGGTTTTCAAAATCTACTATAAAGAAACCCCTAGCACAGGGGTAAATATTAATTGCATCAGGAATTAGAGGCTTCCATACCTCTGAGATCCAACTGTGGAGAGCTGTTAGCTGCGGCCAAAAAACATTGAATCGGCATACTAGGGCACTTTCAGAGAACTTCAAAGCCTCATCGAGTGAAGCCTGGACCAGCTGGACAGTGGGAGCTGGGGCTTCACTGACAATATGGGCAGGAGCTTGCCTCGAGGCAGACAGAGAGCCAGCAGCTATTTTCGCGAAACTGGGAGCCATCTAGAAAATGTTATCCTTATCAAACGAGATCTGATCCGCTCTGAGATTCAAAATTGTTACCGCAGAAGAGCGATCTGGGCGATGCCGCAGAAGAGCGATCTGGAGCGATCTGGGCGATGCCGCAGAAGAGATACGTGCGCAGATCTGCAATGTGCAGTGGCCCTCCGAAGACCGCAGGCCCGCAAAAGATCGGGAATTCTGAAAATATTCTGGTGGGTTATATAATTATTTTAATATCAATTTTGTTAAAAATAAAATTATCTCGTAAGTTTCTTAACTTATTACAAATAGTTTTAATTTGGTTTTTCAATTAAAAATATTATAGGTTTGTAAAATCTGATATTACGGTGGTTATATAATTATTCTAAGATTCAATTTTTGTTAAAAGCTTTTTCATATGGTAAGTTTTTAATGAGTTCTAACTCATTATAGAAGGTTTTAAATTGATTTTAAGTTATATGGGAGATAATAATTTTATCCTATACTTAAAAGATTTGAATTAGATTTGAATTTTAATTTATGGAGAATACAGCTAATCCACTATATTAATAATAGTTTAAAGTTCTAGAATATAGATTATTGTAGATCTATTTTAAATTTCGATCTATCATGTTTTGAGAGGGATCAAACCTTTCAAGGTGCAAGCTTTTTTTTGAGTGCAAAATTTGAGGAAAGGTTTGCACCTAGAGAGATTTGATCCCTCATGGTGCTTGATAGATACACTTAAGATGGATCTAGGGTGGTTTCATTCATGCATCGTTACACAAAATTTGTTGAATATCTAATTATTCTGATCATTTTAAATATGATAAATATGTTTAAGATTAATCTATTCATTTTAATTTTATATTTTCTAAGCTTGTTCAGATGACATGGACTATAGACTCTTAATAACTTGAATGATGAAAAATGATGATTTTTTTTTTTGAATGCAAACTAACAATATAACATTGTTGAAGGATATAAAATGTGAATAATAAGAATGTAATCAATTAGAAATAGTCTCATTTTGATCAATCTCAAACTATTTTTTTCTTATATTCTTATTGCGACACGTGTTAGTTTTGTCACCTTTTCATATCAATCATATGAAAATGGTGGTTCAAATAATGGATCATTCAATTTTTAAACTCAAGCTATTCTAGTGAATGTCATTGCTTCTCTCTCTTGCTCTCCAATATTAATACTAGTTTTCTTCAAAGTCAGTCATTGTGACTTATGCAGTGTTAAACCCCGAGTAAGTTTCAAAAGTAGTTGTTTTCTATCACCTCGATTGAATGCAGAGTGACTAACAATGTTGAATGATACAATGAGAACAATAACAATGTAGTCAATTACACATAGTTTATAGTTTCAAAAAGTGAACATTTCAGTAAGTGAATAATTATTTAAGATGAAAATTCAAGTATTTTATTTATGCTTGATTATTGTAACACAAAAATCAATGCATCTAGTGTAAGAAATCAAATAATATTAGAGATTAACAACTACACAAAAATCATTGCATCCACTATAAACAATAAAATAAGATTAGGAACCAACATCTACATTAAATTCAATGCATCTATTTTAGTGAAAATTCAAAATATTCATGGCTTTCTAATTCCAACTACTTTTACCTTTAGCAAAATACTTCATCTTCCTCTATGGTCAATATTGTTCAATATTATATGATACAATATAAATATATGTGTTTGTCTCTTTGTCTCTCTTTCTTACCCCCTCTCTCTCCCCTGCATTTTTGTGTCTATCTCCCTATTGGCATTATGATTCAGGAGTTGTCCTTGATGGCAACTCATTCAGATGACAGATCACAATGCAGTAGGTCACTAGCAAAGAATTAATGATCAGACTACAAGGAATGAAGAAAGAGAGGTATACGAGGTTCATCTTGACAAAGGAGCGTATACACGTGAGTTAACATAATAAAATAAGCGTATAATGTACACATGCACTTTCGTAAGAGGGAAAGCGTGTACATGTTGGAAAACTAAGTTTTGGTCCAAGGTATTTGGTCCATGGTATTCTGACCCATGGTATTGGTCCAAGGTATCTGGTCCGAGGTATTGACCCTAGGTAATTGGTTATAAGTGATTTTGGTCCATGGTAGTGAGAAAGGCCTAAAACTTTAAAAGGAGGAGAAGTTCATTAGGCCAAGTGTGTAAGTATTGAATATCTGATGAAGTGTGCGACTAGTATGCAGGTTATTGGTTTGTGATGATTTGCTTCATATGAACTAAGGATGCACCTATGTGGATGATAATGGATGATGGATCAGGATATTAAGGCGTGGAATGTATTATCATTATGTGGTTTGATCATGGATAGACTAAATCTGAACTAGTGATGCAAATTTTATTCTATAAATGTTATGATCTTGGTATCATTGATGTCTGGCATAGCTGCAAAGTTATGAGTAAATATTTGTAGATATGTACGTGGGTTCTCTTTGCAAAAATTTTGTATACGTGCCAGTTTGGCTCATCAGAGTAGTGCATACATTATGAAATATTATATTTGAATTTGCACTTGGTTCTAGTGGTTGTTGTAGAGTTCTAGGTTTTTCTTTGTGTTCTGGTGACTGTGTTTTGATGATAGGCCTTCAATGATTCAATTGTGGGTGATTAAGAGATTGATGATTGAATATTCAATGATTGGTTAATGCAATGGTTGTATTGCAGTGGTGATGGATTTTGAGCTTCAATGTTGTTGATGGGTCCAGTATGAAAATTGGATGAAACGTGGTCTTCAGATTATGGTGTTGTGATCTAGGAGTATCCAGTCTGAAAATTTATGAAATGTGGCCCTGGAGGAAGAGAGAAGGTCGTAGCCTTCTGTAGGCAGGCCCCTACATACTGGTAAACATACCAGCTAGTACAACAGCCAAGGGGTTGGATCTCCCTTCTAGTAGCAGTTGGAAAATGAGTGAAGGTTCCAGCCTTGAGTAGGGCGATGCCTACATACTAGTAAACAGATCAGCTAGTAGAAGGGCTAGGGGGTTTTAGCTCCCTTCCAGAAGCAGTTGGAGAACGAGAGAAGGTTGTAGCCTTCTGCAGGTGGGTGCCTGCATATTGGTATGAGTCTGCACAAGTACTAGATTGTAAACATGTTTTTCTTATATTAAAGAAGAGAACAGCAAGCGGTTTTTTTCACGCATTGGGTTTCCACCTTAAATTTTGGTGTTCATGTGTGTTTCTTATGTGTGATGGTCTGTTCTATTTTTACTGCATCTGGTTACTATTTATGCAATTAATGAAGTACTAATGCACTGATTAAAGATCAACATATGATGAGTTAACTGAATCATAAGTTTGGTGGATATACGATGGTTGCCTTAAACACAGTTGCGTGTACATGCTAGTTACCTTCACTAAAGTAGTGTATATGAATTTGAGTATGAAAAGAAAAAGATTATTGAGTTGACTAATACTAATTCACCCCCACCCCTCTCAGTATTATTTCTAACAATTAGTATTGGAGCAGGTCCTTTGGTAGAAGCTTGATCTCTTGAAGGAGATCTGTAGAAACAATGGCAAAGAAGCTAAAGAAGAAAGCACCTCAGAAGAAGAACACTACTCCAAGGAATGGTGACAACAAGAGAGACAATTGGCCCTTATATGGAAGCAAGGATTAAGATTCCAAATCACCTCAAGATGAACAAGCAAATGAAGCATCAGATAAAATCTCAAATCAACAAGATCTATTTAACAAAAGGGAGTGTGCCCTTAAAGAAGAAGTTACCAGATTAAAAGCTCAGCTAGAGTGTGCCTTCAAAGTACGTCAAATGCTGGAGGATGAAGTGATATCATTAAAAAATAAGCAGAATGAAGAACTACCTCAAGCAGATAAAGAACAAGAAAATGAGATTCTCAAATTAAGGCAACAAGTGGAAGAAGAAAGAAAGGCTAAAGAAATCTTGAAGTAGCAACATCTGGAAAGGGAAGAACAACATCAGGTTGAGGTAAATATATTAAAATTTAAATTAGAAGAAAAAGATAAACTGTTACAATTTAAGGACAGGACTAAGATTTTGGATGATATTCTTAGTAGTCAAAGGTATCCTGCTATCAAAACTGGTCTTGGTTTATATGAATTTGTTGAAGGTGAATCTAGCTCACAAGGTGAGGTAAGGAAATCTAATGCAAAACTTGAAATGCTCAAAAAGGAGATAAGAGGTCAACCCCATCAATAACTAAGGAAAGAAATCCTTCAAAGAAAATCTTTTACTCTAAACTATGGAAGTGATAGTCAATTATTTTCTCGGATGAATAATGTTGAGTGTTATGTATGTCATAATCTTGGACATGTTGTAGTGAGACGTAGAAGTAGAATGGTTCAAGACCATCGCACAAAAATATTATCACGTTCGAGGTACTTTAAGGGATATTGTTTTTCTTGCAATTGTTTGGTCACAAAGCCATTGACTCCTAAAGAAGGAATATGAATCATATAAGATGTTATGCATGTAACAAGCTTGGACATATAGCAAAGGAATGCAGGAGAAGATTTTGGGCACCATACCAAAAGGAGAAACCATCATCACAATCAAAGATATGGAATAAGAAGGAAGTACAATCATAAATATGTGGCATGGCAGAGTGTACAGACATAACAGACTCAAGTGGAGCTGAAAGTGTGAAACCTCATTATTCTAAATCTCATACACAATTTTCATAAAGACAATTCGCATATATATGCGAGTTTGAAGCTGCAAAATCGCGTATATGTTAGTTTGAGGAAAAGCGGTGGGACAGACTCACGAAAAGGGGTCTAATATGGTTCAGTTAATTATCAGCTCTTTTTGATGATGGTTACTATCTGCTGATGGTGTGTGGAAGTGTGTTGGTACTCATAAGATGTTACTTAGAAGTGCTTTTGATCCTCACAAATTGTTGATAACTTGATGTATATCTGATTGATGATGATGCCTTGATACTTCTTACTAATATATGCATGATCAGATCTGACAGGGAACAGGTGGAACAGGTTTAGGGGGAGCATATGCTTCGAATAATACATTGTTGGAATTATGTTAGAAGATCTTGGTACTTGAAGACGCTTATATTGCTTAATCCACATAGTTGTTTTGATTCAGGTGACTCTATGGATGATGGAAATGTACAGGATATTGATCGTGATGATCCTGATGGTGCAGATCATATATGGTGTATGATAGTTGTTGATGACTATCATGGTCTTGTTTAGATTGGGTGTCCTTGTTATAAATGTCATCAATTGATGTAAAGGTCATGAAAGAAACTAATTTGTAACCCCACTACGCATGGGAAGGATGATGTAGTAATTTCTATTTTTAGTCATGTATAAACTTTTGGTATATCCCCACCTGGTTGGGAGATGGATGTATGTATGAGTCATTGGGGATAAGAAGGTCATAGAGTCTTGTTATTCTTTTGGAAAATATTTTTGCAGACTCAGCTTGTGCTCAGGGGGAGCATGGATCTCAGCACATACAATTCAGCATGTACTAATGGGTAGTATGAACAACATAATGGATGTCAAAGGGAGAGAATATCTTGGCCCACCCATTTCCCTTGATGTTAAAGGGGGAGAGTGACTTGGTGTTGTTGTTGCCATCAAGTCCAAAGGGGGAGATTGTTGGCATTATGATTTAAGTGTTGTCCTTGATGGAAACTCAGTCAGATGATAGATCACAGTGCATCAGGTCAATAGCAAATAATTAATGATCAAACTACAAAGAATGAAGAAAGAGAGTTATATGTAGGTTCACCTTAACAAAGGAGCATATACACGCGGGTTAATAGAACAAAAGAAGCGTATAATGTACACACGCATTTTCACAAAAGGGAAAGCGCATACATGTTGGAAAACTAAGTTTTTGGTCCAAGGTATTTGGTTCATGGTATTCTGATCCATGGTATTGATTCAAGGTATCTGGTTCGAGGTATTGACCCTAGGTATTTGGTCCAAGGTATTGGTCCTAAGTGGTTTTGGTCCATGGTATTGAGAAAGGCCTAAAACTATAAAAGGACGAGAAGATCATTAGACCAAGTGTGCAAGTATTGAATATTTGATGAAGTGTGAGATCCAGTATGCAGGTTATGGGTTTGTGATGCTTTGCTTGATCTGAGCTAAGGATGCACCTATGTGGATGATGATAGATGATTGATTGGGATCTTAAGGCATGGAATGTATTATCATTATGTGGTTTGATCATGGATAGACTAGATCTGAACTACTGACACATATTTTATTCTATAAATCTTATGATCTGGGTATGACTAATGTCTGGAATAACTGCAAAGTTATGGGTAAATATTTGCAGATCTGTACGCAGGTTCTCTTTGGTAAAAGCACGTATACACACTGGTTTGGCTCATTAGAGTAGCATATACATTATGAAATATGATATCTGAATTTGAAGTTGGTTCTAGTGGTTGTTGCAGAGTTCTGGGTTCTGCTCTATGTTTTGGTGACTGTGTTTTGATGACAAGCCTTCAGTGATTCAGTTGTGGGTGATTTAGAGATTGATGATTGAGTATTCAATGATTGGTTAATACAATGCTTGTATTGCAGTGGTGATTTATTTTGAGCTCCAATTTTATTGATGGGTCTAGTATGAAAATTGGATGAAACATGGCCTTCATATTATGGTGTTGTGATCCAGGAGTATCCAGTCTGAAAATTTATGAAATGTGGTCCCTAGAGGAAGCGAGAAGGTTGTAACCTTCTATAGGCCAATGCCTACATACTGGTAAACATATGGGCTAGTACAAGAGCCAGGCGGTTAGAGCTCCCTTGCAGTAGCAGCTGGAAAACGAGTGAAGGTTGGAGCCTTGAGTAGGCCAGCGCCTACATACTAGTAAACAGATTGGCTAGTAGAAGAGCTAGGGGGTTGTAGCTCCCTTCTAGTAGCAGCTGGAGAACAAGAGAAGGTTGTAGCCTTCTGCATGTGAGTGCCTATGTACTGGTATAATTCTGCATTAGTACAAGATTATAAACAGGTTTTTCTTATATCAAAGAAGACAACATCAGGTGGTTTTTGTCCCGCATTGGGTTTCCACCTTAAATCTTGGCGTTCATGTGTGTTTCTTATATGTGATGGTTTGTTCTGTGTTTACTACAATTGGTTACTATTTATGTGGTTAATGAAGTATTGATGCACTGATTAATAATCAACCTATGACGAATTAACAGAATCATAAGTTTATTGGATATACGTAGGTTGCCTTAAGCACAGTTGCATGTACACGCTAGTTACCTTCACTGAAGTAGCATATATGAATTTGAGTATGAAAAGAAAAAGATTATTGAGTTGAATAATACTAATTCACCCCCCCCGGCTCAGTATCATTTCCAATACTCCCTCCCTCTCTCCCCCACCTCTTTCTGTCTCTCTTTCTCTCTCTCTCTCTCTCACACACACACACACACACACACACACACACACACACACACACACAATATGTATCTATATCCCCCCTGCCTTACTCTCTATGCCTCTTTATTCTTCCCTCTTCCCCGTCTACATATATATCTATATTTCCCTCTATCTCTCCTTCTATGTCTCTTTATTTCATCCCCAAAACATACACACTCTCTGTCCATATATATCTATATCTCTCTCTCCATCCTTCTCCCTCTTCCTCTCCCTCTCTCTCTCTCTCTCTCTCTCTCTCTCTCTCTCTCTTTCTCTCTCTCTTTGCCTTCTCTCACTCTATCTCTCTCTTCATCATTTTCACTCTATGACTTTCTGTAGAAATTCTGCAAATTCTCTACAAATTGCGCTCTAAGACCATGTAGAAAATCTGACTCTAGATTAACCCAATAATGTAATATAACTGAAGAAAAATACTATAATCTACTTCTACTGACAATTTGCAGAAGCGTAAAGATTGAGAAGGATCGAGCTGAAAACATATAACCAGAAGAAGAAGAATCAATACACAATACAGATGAAAATACTTTGGGGAAAGCCTTAGCTAGAAAACCCCACTATTTATATTATCATACAAGGTGGAAATACATCAGAATTATACAAAGCCTTAGCTGTCACAGCTAGCTAGATCTCAATACAATCCTCATAGATGATCACAAGAAAACATGGCCTCTCACTAGCCTTCCTCTCTGCCCTCCAAGTTCCTATTTCCTTACACTGTTCCTCTAGGATGATCTTCTCCAACCAAGTGGAAAACTAATCTCTCACACTGATCTCACACCGTGTCAGAACTACGCAATCCTCAAGGAACCTTACCTTTGACTACATGCATAAGTTTCCTTTATAGGAAAACACATACAACTGATAATACATTGTTCTTGACATTTAGCTCAACTATTTCCTTCTCAGAATAGACATGCATGAGTCAATGACGAGGGAATCTTCAGTTATCTGGAGTACACTAGTTGAGTGCATGCATGCATCAACTCACTCATAACTCACAATTAGTTCCTCAAACAGTTTGGAACTAATTTAACTCTACTTAACTCAATAAACTGAGCTAACTGATTACAACTCAAATATAACTCAATCTTATCTCCTTAATTTAAGGGATAACTATTGCATGATTGCAGAAAGGCTTCTAACTTGAATTTCTCCAATTAATTAATACAAGATGAATTAATTAATTATTTTTAAGTAGCTGGTAAGACTAAATTCGAATTTTAATTCACAATTTTAATTCAAGGACAAATTAAAATTAGAATATTCTCAATTCTATTTTTATCATTTCTTGTTTCTATTTTCAACACTCCCTCTCAACAAGAAAGGAATTTAACTCAATCTCGATCGTGAACCTTTGGAATGTTATGCATGCAACACTTGTCTCTAGTGTTGTTGCTCTAGCAACTCTAGAAACAAAAAAAAAACATCCAACCTGAATCAGTTTGATGCATCTATCATCAAAGTCTCTGACTGCTATTGCCTCTGTCAACTGAAAAATTTGTGCTTCTGTTGACTCTGCCTTTCTACACTGTTGTCAATCCTTCTCTGCACTCTTGAGTATTTGACTGCTCTAGTCTCTGTCTCTTTGATCTCGAACTGCATCAATCCCACTCATTCCTCCTGCTACTATGTACTTTGGGCTCCCGTAGCAAGGTACGATCCATGAGATAAAACCTCTCAATGGACCCTGCCCAATTTCAACCTTCATGGGACTATTACTTCACATAGCCCCACTTCACACTTGGAGGTATGGCTTGATGTGATCCCTCTGCCCACTTGGATCGAAATTCCCCCCTGATGGAGGTATCTAAATGAGTGGATCTCTTCACTCAGTCTCCTCTCTGCCTCTCCAATTGTGGCTCCTCCACAATTGTCTGAGACGTCTTCTGGGGCTGCATGTTGAGAGGTAATTTACTCTCCCTGTCAACCACCAAGTCTCTAACATTTGCCTTGCTCCTCAAGGCTTTGCATGCATCTTGTACCTAGAGCATACAAGTTCTTGACTCGTGAACCAATCTGTCTCACCTATCTCGTGGTGATGTGTCTAAGGAAAACCTTTCCCTTACTAAAGACAACATCGTAGCTTTTGTCCTCCAACATTGTGACCGATACCAAGTTCTTCCTCAGTCCAGGCACATGCTTCACATCTGTCAAGGTGATAGGAGCTCCATGCTCCGTCGAAAAAGCAACCGTGCCCACTCCTGAAACACTATACCTTCCATCGTCACCCATCTCTATGCACATCTTGAGGTCTTTCTCCTCCAAGGCACTGAATAAGCTTTTATCGCTGGTCATGTCGAATGGGGCTACACTGTCAGGATACCAAACACAAACCATCATCAATGACACCATGCATACAATGAGGGTAAAGTCCTTTTCGAACTAAGAGGCTAATGCCTCACCTTCCGATCCTTCCGAGGATCCCTTCTTGGATTTCTTCGATGGGAAATTAGTCTCATAATGTCCCATCTCGTGATATTTAAAGCATCTCACTTTAGACTTGTCACCCTTCTTCCCTCCGTGAGAATAATTTTATTTATAATGGGAAGCCTTCCCCTTCCCTTTCCTTACCTTACTTGCTAAGGCTAGATTTTCTTCATCATTATCCTTGGATGAAGAACCATCTCGTATACTCCTCCTGATCTCCTCCTGCATGAGATCCAACCATAGTCGTTCCCAATCCGACAGTTTCTCCATTCCATTCATAGAGTCTTGGTAACTATTCTAGCTCTTTGGAAGGCCAAGGAGAGCGAGGCTCGCCATATCATCATCGGCAATAGTTATTCCCACATTTCCAAGCTCATCTCTGCATGTGGTGAGCTTGTTCAGATATGTGGAAATAGTATTTCCCTTCTCCATCTTGATTCTTCGAAGCTTATCCTTGAGCACCAATTTCCTATGGTTGCTACTCTTCTTGTAGAGATCCTTCAATGTCCTCCACATTGAAAATGGAGTATCCTTCCCATGGAGACTCGGGACAATATGGTCTTGAATTCCCTCAAGGATGATCATCTCACTTTCGCACACATTTCTTCCACTCAACCAATTGTTGTGCATTAGTTGAAGTTGGCTTTGGGATATCTTGATCAATGAAATCCTTCAAACCATTGTCTTCTAATACAACCTCCATTCTATCTCTCCATGCTATGTAATTCGAGCTACCTTCTAAGGCATACTCGAGTCTCAAGCCATAGAACGCCATTGGAAAACCTTGAAGTATGATAAGAATTCGATTTGCACTTGCAACCCCAAACTTCAAACTTTGAATTATCTTCTCCATATACTATTCACTGCTCTGATAAACTTGGCTTCGATATAATGTAGAAATTCTGCAAATTCTCTACAAATCTCACTCTAAGACCATGTAGAAAATCTGACTTTAGATTAACCCGATAATCCAATATAACTAAAGCGAAATATTATAATCTACTTCTACTATCAATTTGCAGAAGCTTAAAGATTGAGAAAGATTGCACTGAACACATATAACCAGAAGAAGAAGAATGAATACACAATACACATGAAAATACTTTGGGGAAAGCCTCAGCTAAAAAACCCCACTCTCTGTATTATCATACAAGTTGGAAATACATCAGAATTATACAAAGCCTTAGCTCTCATGGCTACCCAACTCTCAGTACAATCCTCACAGATGCTCACAAGAAAATATGGCCTCTCACCAGCCTTCCTCTCTACCCTCCAAGCTCCTATTTCCTTGCGTTGTTCCTCTGCGATGATCTTCTCCAACCAAGTGGAAAACTGATCTCTCACACTGATCACATGCCCTTCAAAACTGCACAATCCTCAAGGAACCTTACTTTGAATGCATGCATGCGTTTCCTTTATAGGAAAACACATGCAACTGATAGTATAATGTCCTTGACATTTAGCTCAACTGGGTCTTTATCAGAATAGACATGCATGAGTTACTGATGAGGGAATCTTCAGTTATCTGGAGTACATTAGTTGAGTGCATGCATGCATCAACTCACTGATAACTCACAATTAGTTCCTCAAATAGTTTGGAACTAATTTAGCTGGACTTAACTCAGTAAACTGAGCTAACTAATTACAACTCAAATGTAACTCAATCTTATCTCCTTAATTAAGGGATAATCTCCTTAATTTAAGGGATAACTATTGCATGACTGGAGAAGGACTTCTAACTTGAATTTCTCCAACTAATTAATCCAAGATGAATTAATTAATTATTTTCAAGCAGTTGGTAAGACTAAATTCGAATTTTAATTCAAGGACAAATTAAAATTGGAATATTTTGGATTCTATTTTTATCATTTCTTGTTGCTATTTTCAACACTTTATTTTTCGCTCCCTATCCCTCCCTCTCCCTCCCTCTCTCCTTCTCTCTCTAAAGTCCTCTCTCTTCATTCATATCTCTTCCTTTCTCTCCCACCTCCCCCTCTCTCTCTCCCTTTGTCTCTCTCTCTCTCCATCTCTATGTTTCCCTCTCTCTCTTCCCCTTTTCTCCCATTCTCTCTCATATCATTCTATCTCTCTTCCCTCCTTCTCTCATGTCTCCCTCACTCTCTCTCCATATCACTCCCTCTCTCTCTCTCCACCTCTATCTCTATATCTGATTATTGTTCCCTCTCTCTCTCCTCCTCTTACTTGATATATCTCTCCTTCCTTGTCCACTTCTCTCACTTCCATCCTCTATCTCTTCCCTCTTTACTCTCCCTCTCTCTGCCACCTCCCTGTCCCTCCCACCATCGCTATCTCTCTCTCTTTCTCTCTCTCTCTCTCTCTCTCCACCCTTTAGCTCTATCACTGACTCCCTACCTTTCTCATTCTCTCTCCCTCTATCTCCATCCTCCATCTTTGTGTCCCCTTCTCTCTCTCTTTCCTTTCTCTTCCCCCCCCTCTCACTCTCTATTCATCTCTCCCTTATCACTCCCTCTCTGCCTTCACCTCAATATCTCTATGTCTTTGTTCTTCCCCCCTCTCTCTCCCCCTCCAACTCCATATCTCCCTCCCTCCCTCTTCGTCTCTCCCTCCCCTTTTCTTTCTCTTTGTTCCTCCCTCTCCCACCTCCATCTCTCTCTAACCCCCATCAGTCTCTCTCTCTCTTTCTCGACTTCTATGATCGAGAATTGTCACATTGAGTATTAAATAATATATGTAAGTCTAATATAATGCTACTTATAATTGAGATGATTATAATTATAACATATTTGAATAATATTAATAAATATGATTGATTATTATACCAATAATAATATAAAATAAATATCTTGTTAAATGAACAATATTATGCTAACTTTACATTATAGACATGCCAATTTATTTTGATCAAATTGGTAGCTCTGTGCCTTGGAATTTTTATTTTGTATTAAATTTCTACATTTTGTATTTTACATTTTACATTATCTTATATTTTGTATTTTAGATTTTCCATTACACCTTACATTTTACATTTTACATTTGTATTTTAGATTTTCCATTACATCTTACATTTTCCATTTTACATTTCTATATTTTTTATTATGAATATTAATTAAACCATATGAATTCAACATTTTTTTTTCCTATCTTTTAAAAATTGTGTCTGACATCTGCACCAAAATATTTCAGTTGTTTGGAGGGTTGCATTGAATTCTTTTGAGTTGATTGCATCAGGATTGGCCTGGAAGATTGGGAATGGAAACCAAGTTAAATTGGGTTCCGATCCATGGTCAGGTTCTAGTAATAGGCATAGATTATCACATTGCCATACTGATCTTCTAAAGGTCACATGTTCTCCAAAATTGCTCATATAAACAATCTGACTCATACGATCCTCTAGCGTCAAGGTTGGCTTTCTATTACATATCTATAAGTCATGGAGGTTTTTTATGAGGAATAGTCTAATTATGTGGATACATTGTATTCATCTAAAATTCGTCTAACTGACTGTGTTGGTCAGCTAGTTTTGACACACTCCCCCCATGGTTATTATGACCCCAAATTAGTGTATATCCATTAAAATCCGACTTGACAAAATTTTGATATTTCTTGGTGGTGGAAAGTATTTTGCATGTCAATATGGCCACAAAAATATCACATGATAGTCTAGTGTATCATTAATAAAATTGTCCCTACATGGGATGTTATAGAGAGGAGACAAAATATTTACCTTGGTTAGTGTGGTCTTTACAAAGGTAGTGAGGAGTTTATTGAAAATATATTTGTTAAATATCCTTTTACTTAGAAAGTTTGGTTGGGATGTATTGCTCTTCTTGGTCTTGTATGCAAATGGGAGGTTCTGTTGTTTTTTTAGATTTGAAATTTTAAGTCCAAAATAAGTCTACAAAATCCTTCGATGTCATTCCTCTTATTGTAAGTTGTGGAATTTAGATATCTAATAACCAAGTGTTGTTTCATAATATTCCATATTATTCGGAAATGGTTGTCATTAATGCCCCATCTATAGTGACATTTGTCTCAATCAAAGGTGCCTTCCTATGGGTGGACAAGAGGACCTTGATGTCTCTATTCACTAGGGTTATTTTGATGGGGCATCTCAGTGTGATGAATTACGTTGTGGGGTGGGGGAGGGTGGTTTTTCTTGCATTTATCTAAGCATGATGTTTTCCATGTCAAGATGGGCCTCAGAAGAGGCTCAAACAAATTGGCAGAATTGCTTGCTTGCAAATCCCTTATCGCTTTTGCTAATGAGAATGGTTGGGACCAACTTCAAAATGTTGGCGACTCCTTATTCATTGTGAATTGGGTCAAGAAGATGAAAAGATGCCAAAAAATTTTACTTACTCATATATTGGAGGATCTTTAAATATGTTAGAAAATTAAATATTACGGAGCAATGGAACACATAAAATATTGCAGAAATATAAACACAGAAAACGCACAAAACAAGAGAGACACAGATATACGTGGTTCACCCAGTTTGGGCTACGTCCACCTCGAACAGCCAGTCCTTCCTTTCTATTATCCAGCAAAATGAAGAGACACAACCTACAGCAAATCCATTGTAATATCCTCTATTTTCTCTCACAGTCTCACCTCTCTGTTTCTTGCTCACACAGAATACACATCTATCTCACAGCCTCAAAATACAATGCCGTCATACAAAGAGAGGAGTTGCCTTCTAGGGCAAAAACCCTAAACTAAACATAAGTTCTACCATCAGATCATCCGCCTAATGAACGGCCCAGATTGACTAGAAATTACTATACTTTTACAAGGAAAATTTACATCTGTTTTTAGCTTCGGGGGCGTTGCCCCCAAGCCCCTGCCGGGGGACCGCTGGCCCTCGGACCCCCCAGCCAGGGGGGATAGGCCCCCCTGGGGGGGACAAGTCCCCCCCGCACCCCCCACGTGGAGGGGTGTACAAAACTTCCTGGGGTATACATTCAGCTAAAACAAAGATATCTGAACAATCATGCTCCACACACAACAAAATACGTAATGTTTCTTTTATTTTATTTACTTTCATGCATATTTGAAGGAACACAACAAAGCAACATATGGGGATTTTTAAGGAAAACCTACACATGGATCAGGGGTTGTGGTTGTTAACTTTCGATATTATATGATTATTAATTGACATAAATATGGAACCATGCATAAAACAAGCTGCAAGACAGTGCATGGATGAAATAAAAAATATATACAAATTGTGTATCCAATAACCTTCAATACTATATGAGTATTAATTGACATAAATCCAGAAATGTGCATAAAACAAACTGCAAGTTATAAACGAGATACATGATAAGAGTCAAGCTTGCACATGTATTAAGCATCGGTAATGGTAACTATACATACAACAAGCAGTAGGAATGGAAGTAGCATCTATAATTGGAAAAGGACATTCTACATGTTATTACTATAAAAACCAATGCCACAAGTATAATTAATTGTCAATAAGCTTTATTTTTTTATAAATACCCTTGACTTGACAGAGATGGTACATCATGCTCAGATGCCTCTATGAAAAAATCATCAAACAAAGCAAAAAATAGACAAGACCCATGCTTGACTCTCCAGAGGAACCCTCTAAGTTAACCAAGCAGGTGCTACCTTCTAAAACACAACTTTTCATTTGCCAAATGACAATTTTGTGCACCACCTCCAACACCATCAAGATTAAAACTATCAGACCCTCAAAAACATTTGTCGCCATGCCACCTACACTGGTGTACTTGCCATGCCTTGTATTCATTACTGCCACGTGGTAGGGTATGATTAGTACTGAGAGGAGACATTGACCAAGTCAGTCACCCTAATGGGGATATTTCAATAACATTACTAAGATTTTAATATAACATTAATTACACGTCAATAATATATTAATCTACACATTTATATAGTTTTGACTATAATTTAATCTATACATTAACACATCCTAACTATAGTTAACTATTGTTGAGATTGTCAACTATAGAAAACATGGGCATCATAGTCAACAATAATCAAGATGACTACCATGTTAAACTGTCTTTACCATGAGAACCATGGTTTATCTATAAGTGACCTATACTGAACCATAGTGGATGGTACCATGGAGGCTTACAATGGATGACTAAGGTTGTCAATAGTCAAATTATGGTCAACCATTGTCAACTATAGTTGACTATTTTTACCATGGTTGACCTTCGTCAACCATGGTCATTGATGTTGAACCATAAGCAACCTACATCAACCATGGTCATATTTGGTTGACCAAATATCTTAGGTTTATAATATTATGATTTTTTAATATTGTTTTTCTAATATTAAGGTTCAATATTGGATTTATAATTTATAATATTAGAGTTTATATTATTAATCTTACAGTTGAATATTAATCCTAGGGTACAATCATTGTCGCAATGTTTCTATTCCCGTAGATTTAAAATATTAATTTAATATTTTTCCTTAGATTTATAACTATTATTTTCATATATCAAATATATTTACATAATTGATATATGCATATCAATGTATATCAAGTAAATCTATACTGTATATATACACACTTTACCAAAAAAAACCTATTAAATTAAGTGTTGAGATATGAGATAGGCAAGACAATTATTTAAGGCCTTTTGAATACTATCACCAACCATTAAAAAAAAACAATAATATATATGTTTAAGGATTTATAAATTGTTGATTTGTAATTGATCTATAAATCGTTACATTTACGTGTTGGTATATAATTAGATAGGTATGAAAAAACGTAATGTAATATAATTAAATTCAAATAAGAAGTGTTATCGTTCAAAAGGTAATTTAAATAACAAAAAGATTATTCAAGTATAAAATATGTTAGGTTGGATTGAATAGTTTAAGTTAACAGAAGATTTAAATGTCTTTTAAAGCAATTTCATATCAACAATTATGTATTGTAAATTAAGTATTAAAATTCTTTTAATATAATACATTTATACTATTTTATGGGTTACTCAGTAATATTGTGTAATTAAAATAAATACATGCTATATTATATTAATAATAAATATATATAATATTATTATATTTATATGATATATATTAATTTTTTGGTTAAAAAACATGAGCAAACCTTATATAAATTTAATAAATGGTAAATTTATATAAGCATAAAAACAAAAGAATATAGATAAATTAAATTAAATTATTATTATTATTATTATTATTATTATTATAACATGAGTGAAACATATAGCTCTAGTCTAATGATTCTTTATTTTTATTCAGAAAACAATGGAAATTCTAACATTATTTTGATAAAATTAGATAATTATTTTTTGGAAATCCAAGATACAAGAGTCAAGCTTCAATATTTTGGGTTCGTAGGGGTTTGATGGTGTTGAATCAATTTTCACTATCAAAAACATGATTCAAGCAAACTTATTACATTTTTTGAAAAAGAATGGTTGGATTTTATTGTGATATTCACACCTAGATAAACAACTCCAAACATATATATATTTGGAAAAAGCATGTAACTAGATTCTTAACCATTGAGCGTCACCCCATTTTACCATAAAGATTCTCAATTTCTAGATAGGCTTGATCACGATACCATGGGCTAATACCACTTCCCGCTAATACAATATGTCAAAAAATACAAAACTCTTGTTCATATAACACATGTGCATATGGCAAATTTTTAATTAATTAATTTAATTAGAATGCTAATTACTTTTGAGATAAATATCAACTTTTCATATCTTACTACTACTAAAATATTTTAGAATATTTTGTGGAGTTGAATCCTTACCATCCTAATAATTATTGATGATTAAATAAAAAATTTAAAATAACTATTTCAAAATAGACGCACCTATCGATGTAATTTGAATTTTTAAGTAAAAATAAATAATTGAAACAACTTTTAACATATTTCATTTGTCATAAGTTTTTCCTTACTTTTTCTATTTCAATTTCTGTTTATTAATTTTTATTTTTTCAAAAAAAATTCTTTACATTTTTTTAATATTTCACATTATATATATCCTACCACCTTCTTATGTGTCATAACTGCCATTATTATTCTTGCTGCACACTGTCCCACTAACTTCCTTAATTTTCAAGTTGCAGACCTACACGAGACCATTTCAAAATTTTCCCAACCAAGTGGTGTATGCAAAATTCGAGAAATAACAACTACTAAGGAGAAACTTGCGTTCAATTATCCCTTTCATTTTAG